>LTAE01000220.1:103468-155614 GCA_001647135.1 Pontederia paniculata | reverse complement strand
CGTTGGAGCTTGACGGGCAGCTTCACTCAAGATTTGGGCGTCCAGGATGCTGAAGTGAGTCATCGGGCGACCAAAGATGGGTGGTAGCTGGTGGAGGTCAAGATCGGTCGACTGAAGATGAAGCGCGGGCAACCGAAGGAGCTTGACCGCACTCTTCAACTGGAGAGTGGACGTCTAGGATGCTGAAGGGAATCAGCGGGCGACCAGCGATCAATTGAAGAGAGGTACTCATGTCAAGATCGGGCGACCACAAGTGGTGGCGGACGTCTGAAGGAGCTTGACTGAGGGGAAAGACTTCAACACTTGAAGCTGTGGACGCTCGGGGGTGAGCGGTGGACGACCGAAGCACCAGGCGACAGTTCAAGTGGGAGACTTCACCTAAGCGGCGGTCGACCAAGTCTAGAGCAGCGGGTGACCGGAGAAGTAGGTGAAGGTACTGTACTTGCATTAATGGCTAATTTTCTGAGAGAGAGAATTAGGTCTTTAGTGCAGAGCATAAAATATAATCCCAAGAGTCTTGGGAAATAACTTTGGCTAACTTTGACAAATATTTTGTGAGTGAATTGAATGAAAGTCTTAGTTCCCCTTCGTGATTCGAGTGAGGAATTCATCATAGAAGGGTCCAAGAATTCTTGAGTGTTTTTGTAAGAGGTTATTTCCTTATCCTCGTGCAAGAAAGGAGAAGTTTGTAAGGGAGCCTTCGCCCTTGAAGAAGGAGTTAGTGATCTTCGGAGATCTCGGTGCGAGAAGATCGAAGCGGGGACGTAGGCCAGGAGTTCGGCCGAACCTCGTCAACAAACTTCGTGTTTGTGTGTTTTGTTTGTTTTTTCTCTACTCTCTTCTCTCTGTTTGTTTATATTTGTATACACAAGTTTCCGCTAATATAACTTATCTAACTTAAGAAAAAAAGAGTAAGAATATTTAATAAACCAATTCACATCCCCCCTCTTGGTGTCATCCAGATACTTCAATGTCTTGCATGCAGGAGCACTCATTCGTGTGCAAGATCATGTGCTAGAGAAAACGAGCACTCACGTGAGCGATTGCTCGCCTACGCATGCTTACTCTCGCGTGCGAGAGATCACTCACTTGCTCGGGCAAAAGCGAAATGAGTGCTTGCCTACGCGCATGAGAGAACGCTAGAGCAAGCACTCATTGTGAGTGCTCATTGTGACGATCAATCCTGACATAGTCAAACGTTTGTTGTCACGAGGGGTTATATAGTCAAATCACTATTTTGAATTCAAATATATAGACATTGCAGAAACATAAAAGGGAATAATAAGCCAAGTCATAGATTTGCCAATATTTTCGGCATGACCTCGACGTAAAAATGATAAGTGACAATTTTTTCATGGATACAAAGTGATATAACAGTTGATAAGAATCAAAATGAGATAATATAGCTGAACAACTGCCCAAAAGTACACTATGATAAAGAAGCGCGATGACTCATAAACAAATATATGAAAGGAGAAACCCAAGTCCTTGTAAATCCATGAAAAAAATATATAATGTCAAAAATTCAATTTGTAAGGTCATTATGAATGAATAACATGAATCAAATGTCAAGTTAGGAAGTATATAGAGTTTCCTACTTATGAATATACATAAGAGCAAAATATAATTGGTAATTGGACAAAACTAAGTACATCCTCGACCTTACTCATATAACTCCCTCACTCGTGCTCATCACATAACAAGACTAACAACCATCACCTGCAAAATGGAAAGAGAGAGGTGAGCATAAAATGACTCAATGAGTGGAGGGAACACAATATTTAAAATTCGATAAATATTGAAGCCCACTATGCAATGTGATAAAATGGCAATAAAATTAAGAAATTAATGCTATGCAAAATATCTTTCTTACTACAAAAAAAGTAGGCTAAAGGAGGACAAAACTCTCACTAAGGTCGTATGATCAATATGGATCCTAAGTAAATTATTATGTAGACCAAGACTTGTCAATCTTAAGTGGACTTAATTAATATGGTTATTTTTTTAAACATCTCTTAGATTATCATGTAAACTTTGGTTTAAATCTAAATTATAATTAAATTCAATTGTTGGCACAACTTTTTCATCTTATTTACATTTTTATTTATGAAATGAATATTGTCCTTTAAATTAAATAATTAAAAAATCATAAAGAAATGAAAAACATATTTGAGGAGTCTGCAATGACAAAGAAATTCGGATGAAATGTGAGGATATAAAGTAGTCGATCTGGAAAAAGATTTGAATTTCACTTGTAGTTAGATTGTTATTTCAAATATACTTTCTACAACATTTTATATAAAGGTTGTATGAAGATAGACTATTTCATTCAACTTTAAAAATGAATGACAAAATGCTATGTGTTTACTTTAAATATGCAACATTGTATCACTTATTGCCATTATTTATTTGAAATATGTTAACATCACGTTAAACATAAACAAGTTGAACCAAGTTGCATTTGTGGCAACTATTCTATATCATATAAAGAGCAAAAAAAAGGAAAAAATACAATTTGAAATAGTACGAAGCAAAATACAATTCGAAACACAATTCAATTGTGCATCATGCATTCTCTCTTGATTTTTAAATCAATTAGTTCATGATTTTATTATTGTTGTAGAGCAAAGTACAGTCATATTGTTCTATGGACAGAGAATGATAACGAGTTATTTTAATGATGGTGTATGATAGAAAAAAACTCTGCAAATCATGGTCACCTTCCCCTTTTTTATTTGTATCCATGTCGTCAATTGATTGGGTATAAATAAGTTTGAAAACATTTTTTGCAATTTTTTTTTTGAGTTGTGCACTTCTTTTGTAGAGTCAACATAAAGTAGTATCATTTCAGTTTTGCAATTTTTTAAAGGAAAAAGTGTGAAGAATAAATCTTTGAAGATAAAGTAGTAAAGGATCATCAAGTATATAGAATCTCTCATAAAGAGAGGCGATGATAAAAAAAAAAGGCAAGAACAAGATAATGCACATTATTAATAATATAATAAATATTTTTTTAAAATAATATAAATTATTAAATAATATTGAAAGATAATACAATAAAAGTCGCTATTTCATTCAAGTTTTAAAATGAATGACAAAATGTTGTATGCAACATTGTATCACTTGTCACTTGTTGGCATTATTTATTTGAAATATGTTGACATCACGTGAAACATAAACAAACTGAACCAAATTGCATTTATCCCAACTATTATATCATAGAACAAAAAAATATAATTTGAAATAATATGAAGCAAAAGCAAAACACAATTGTTCATCATGCATTCTCTCATGATTTTTAAATCAATCATTTCATGATCTCATTACAATCACATTGTTCTATGGACAGAGAATGATAACAAGCTTTTTTTTTATGATGGTGCATGATAGAAAAAATCCTACAACCTTTCCCTTTTTTATTTGTATCCATCTGATCAATAACAAGGGCGTGGTGCAGTGGCTCACCCCTCGACTTGAGCACCGAGAGGTCTCCAGTTCGAATCCCACCGTGGGACTTATGTGCCCCTTTATTTTCAGTATTTTCTTTCAATGTATTAGGCCATAGGCCTCCCTTTGTAATCGAAAAAAAAAATAAGTTTTAAAACTTTATTTGCAAAAAGATGAGTTGTGCACTTTTATAGAATAAATATAAAAGTAGTATTATTTTGATTTTGCAAGATTGTTTAGAGGAAAATTTTGTGGAAGAACAAATTTTGGAAGAGTAGTAAAAGATGATAGAAAGCGGGGGATAGTAACAAAATGAATAATAGGCGGGTTAAATGAAATAATGAAGAGTATTTTTATAGCCTCTTAATTATTTTTTTAAAAATTCGTTTAGTCCTTTATAATGACATCATTTATAATTTATTAAATTTTTAAAAACAATTAAATTATGTTAGCATTAGAAGAATTTTTATAAAGATGAGTTAAGAGAATTTAATTTTTTGTTAAATAATGAATCTAGACGAACGACATGGACTCAATTTTTTACCCGTTCAAAGCATTTGGGGGCGTTTGGATTGGATATAAGAGAGAATATTGAGTTATTTTTAATTTGTTGTCAAACATCTTATGAATTAAAATTAAGTTGATCAATTTTTTGATTTTATAAAATCACATAAAAAAATATGAAATCACTTTATATAATTTAAAAAAAGTTAAATTAAATTTGATATTCACACGTTTTATTTTCTTTTAAACTTTATTTTTTTGAAAAAAAATATAAATATAATAATTCTTAGCATAATGACTATTAATTAATTATATTATTGATTATTTTTAAGTCTATAAAATTATAATTACAATTATGTATTCATTATAAAAAAATATGCGTATTAACTAATATAATAAAATTATTTTAATATTATTTGTATTCCTAAACATTTTATTTCTTTTTACTCTAATCCAAATGTCTCAAATAATAATAGTTCAACTTTTAGAATATATTCACATATAATCTCATTGTAGATTATTCTTGTACATATTTTTTTAAATTTTAATTTCAATTTAAATAATAGTTTAATATTTAAAATATTAGTATTTGACTCATTTAAAATTAATATAAAAAATAAAAATAATATTCCTCGATCTTCAAAGTGAAATTACTCTCTATTCTTAAACTCGGATATAAACCTGCTAAATTTCGATTGACACACCGACTCAACTTGATGAGCTGGTATTCCTTCCGTCCAACAAAATAATGTGAAAAAAAAAATTTCCTGTTTCAAATAGAAAAGTAGATGTGAAGGAGAAATTTCTAATTCTGTGAGCTCCTACGAAACCGCCTTCGGTTGACGAATCCGGTCAAAATTGCCACTTGCGCCTCCCAACCAAAACCAGGCGAACCTTCCCAAACAAACCCTTACTCGGTAATCACACGGGGGAGGTCATCCCACACCATTTCTATCATTGGAGTCGGTCGTCCCTCTATAAATTAACCTTGCTCATTTCTTCCACGCTTCATCTCCTCCTTGAAAGCCGATAAGAGTTCCTTCTCCCTCCCCCACAGGTTGCCAAGGTATCTTTTCTTCTCTCTTTCTCCTTTACTTGCTGCGATTTATCCTTTAGTTCTTACAATTTGGTTTTTAGATCCATTTCAAGGAAAGCTTTGTTGATTATTGTGGTTTTCCTTCGCCCCATCATACGATCGATCGCTCTCTTCTTTTTCTTCTTTTTTTTGTTCATGGTTTGATTTAGAATTTTGATTTCATCGTGTATTTATTTTCGTTGCTTTGCAAAAGAAAGATCATTCTCGCTTTTGTTAATTTCGTGTTTGCATCTTTTAAGTCGTAGTTTCATCATATGATTGCCGAAGAATTCAAGGAGTTCGGTCATTAATCCCTCGATCGATCTATGAGAAATGTTTAGGGCATCAAATATCTTCTATAGAAGGCGATCTATTGATTTCCAGGGAAAATACCCATGTCTATTCCTTCTGGAGGATCGCGTATGTAGTTTATGGTTGCATACGATCTTTTGGTAATGAACTCCAATTTGTTATTTGTTCCTTGTATTTGTTTCCACTCAGCGCCGTTCTATTTATTTGGGTTATCTGTCGGGTGATCGATCTAATCGATATATTTGTGCTTCCTTTTGTGTTCTCTTCGTATAAGGATTTATACTAAGGTCTTTTATGTTCTACTGATCCTTAACTTGTTTATTTTACGATCGGTTAACATAATTTTTTTTTAATTTTGTGTTGCAGATGCAGATCTTTGTTAAGACCCTCACAGGCAAGACGATCACCCTCGAGGTGGAGTCCTCGGACACCATCGACAACGTCAAGGCCAAGATCCAGGACAAGGAGGGCATCCCGCCGGACCAGCAAAGGCTCATCTTCGCGGGCAAACAGTTGGAGGACGGCCGCACTCTCGCCGACTACAACATCCAGAAGGAGTCCACTCTGCATCTTGTGCTCCGCCTCCGCGGTGGTATGCAGATCTTCGTGAAGACGCTGACCGGAAAGACCATTACCCTCGAGGTCGAGAGTTCTGATACCATCGACAACGTCAAGGCGAAGATCCAGGACAAGGAAGGCATCCCCCCGGACCAGCAAAGGCTCATCTTTGCTGGCAAGCAGTTGGAAGACGGCCGCACCCTCGCAGACTACAACATCCAGAAGGAGTCCACACTGCACCTTGTTCTGAGGCTCCGTGGCGGTATGCAGATCTTCGTGAAGACTCTGACCGGCAAGACCATTACCCTCGAGGTTGAGAGCTCTGATACGATCGACAATGTGAAGGCTAAGATCCAGGACAAGGAGGGCATTCCCCCGGACCAGCAAAGGCTCATCTTTGCGGGCAAGCAGTTGGAGGACGGCCGCACCCTTGCTGACTACAACATCCAGAAGGAATCCACACTCCACCTCGTCCTCCGTCTTCGTGGTGGTATGCAGATCTTTGTCAAGACCCTCACTGGCAAGACGATCACCCTCGAGGTTGAGAGCTCAGACACCATCGACAATGTAAAGGCGAAGATTCAGGACAAGGAAGGCATTCCCCCGGATCAGCAGAGGCTCATCTTCGCTGGTAAGCAGCTCGAGGATGGGCGCACTCTTGCTGACTACAACATTCAGAAGGAATCTACCCTCCACTTGGTGCTGAGGCTTAGGGGTGGAATGCAAATCTTCGTGAAGACCCTCACTGGTAAGACCATTACCCTGGAGGTGGAGAGCTCTGACACTATTGATAATGTGAAGGCGAAGATCCAAGACAAGGAGGGGATCCCGCCGGACCAGCAGAGACTCATCTTCGCTGGGAAGCAGCTGGAGGATGGGCGCACTTTGGCAGACTATAACATTCAGAAAGAGTCCACTCTCCATCTGGTGCTTCGTCTCCGCGGTGGTCAGTGATGTGATGTATTCCGGTGCCTGCAATGCGCCCCCATCTCCATCCTCAGCGTGTCTTCTTCATTTTTCTAGTTATCCGTCTGCTTAGATGTTCTTTATTTTCCCTAAATGTGAACTTGACTCCATTATGTTGGAGAACAGTATCTGAAACGTGTCTTGTGTGTGCGTGTAGATGCCAGTGGCATTTACGCGCTGTAAACTCTGATGACAATGTTATCGTTGGGCTTTTCTAATATCTTCTAGTTGTTATGACCGTATTCTTTTGTTGTGTGTTGGGAGGAGAGATGAGCGTTCTCAGATTCTCATGTTCGATTCATCTGATCAAGGCGGGGTAGATGTTTGAGTGTGCTGTGGATATGCTGTTCAATCGTATCCAACATCAGTTGAAGATGTATACTTTTGTTGGTGCTGCTAAAACATGCTGTCTAGGTTATTGATTAGCTATCACTTGGTGACTGAAATTCTGCAGTTTCATCGTTACGAAAAATGACGTTCGAGGGTACCTCAAAATCGGAAATTCGATGTACCATTTAATTATAATAGAAAAGTTGCAGGCCACTGAGTTCAACTCTAGCTTTTCAATCCAATTCTTCTAACTTTGTATTCTAATTTGAGATTCAAGTAGTAAGAACGTAAAAATTATGCAGTAGATTCATACTTAATTACTTGGCACGCTCATTGAAAGACTTCATAATATATATTTCTTTTTCTATTCTATTCATTGATGTCCAGAATTAATTCGGAGTTTCAACGGAAAACAAAAGAGAAATTCTGACAAAATCAAATTCAAAGTTATCTCTTATCGCTTTTATTGTATATTTTTTTTCACTATGGGATGGTGAGTGTTCAAAATTGTTAATATTTAATAAATTAATTAAGTGTGTAAACGATAAAATTAACAGTTGTCTCTTGGAACCTAAATGACACCAGATTCTTCGTTTCTCGGAGCTCAATCCTTTAGTCGACAAAATTAACTTGCGTTGTTCTTCCAAAACTTTAACATGATAACCTTTTTTACTGCTGTCCGAGTCCTAAAGATAAGTGCAGAGCTGCTAAAAACTGGTTGGAATGGCGGAAATCAGAGGAACTATCACATAGTTAACAATTATTTTCCATTTAGTAGAGATTTATAACATGTACGTTAAGCTACAGCGGCACCCTTTGCACATACCAAGCTTCTGGATTAGATCGAGATGCCATATTTGCAAAAAGTGAAATAGTAAAGGAGGTATCTGTGATCAGATTAAGAACTGTTTGGTTCAGTTTACCATGAAACCAGTGTTGTTAAGGTCAGACCAGACCGATCGGTCGGACCGGTCCAACTGTCGACCAGCCATTAAAACAGTCTATGGTTCACTCCTAAACCGTCCAATGAGTTAGACCGGATTAGACCAAATCGGATCAATCAAAACCGGTAAGAACCGGTCAAAACCGGTTCAAATGAACTATTTTTTTATTAAATTATATTTAACTATTAACCCATGAGTCACTTTCCTATTTACTATCCACTACTTAATAGTCATCTCCTAGTACTATCCATGTGGGACTATTCGAGTTTTCTCATTCTTTTTAATTCAATACTTTACCTTTTTCGAACATGAGCCTTGTGAGGTTTACTTTTTTGTTCATATTTTTTTAATATTAACCATATGAATTATTTTATTTAAAAATTATAATGCATATCTAATTATATTTTTTAATTAAATGTATGATTTTATTTAATATAATATATGAATATATTATAAAAATATAAATAAAACATCATGACTATATTAAGTTTCAAATCATAATCATCATTCTCATAATAAAAAAATGAGTAAAAATATCATTATAAATTAAATTTAATAATAAATACTTTGATTTTAGTTATATTTTGTTGTCATGATTATATTAAAAAAATTAGTAACATATGCCAATAAATAATTTGAGCTAATATATTCTATTGATTATATTATTTTATTAATACCGTTCCGACCGAATCGTTCGATCGGTCCGACCGGTCCGACCTGAATCGATGAGCTCTCCGGGTCGCTTGCCGGTTCGGTCCTAACAACATTGCATGAAACATTAAGATCACAAAGAATTCTTCTCGTTGGTCAGTTATGGAAAAATGATTAGCTATAGAAAAGTCAGGATCAACAACTAAATCATCAAAAATAATTTGACCAAAGAAAGAGATACAAACATTTGAACCAATCACTTGACAGAAGAATTCAACAAATGCTAGGGAGGACAACAAGATCATTGTTTCAGACTTCAAGCTGATGCCACGGAAGTAGTGGGATCATACTTGTGCTACATCAAACAGATGATGCCTTTCAGACAAATGAAATTCTAAAGCTACTCTCTCATTCAATATGCAGAAGCTATATAATTCACCTTTAAAGATTGAAGCAATCTCTTAAATTTAAAACAACTTGTATCATTTTCCTGAAAATTTTTCAATCACATGTTTCAATGGAGCTGAATCAAAATATATCAATTGCCTTGAGAAGATCTTAGCTTCATAGAGATGTGGAATCAGAAGATGATTGCAAATACTATGATCATAGAGTAATCAAATATGACAGGCCTGTTGCAAACAGGAGCCCACACTGTAGAATGTTACATGATTCTAACTTTATATGAAAGTATTATATACAGTAACTTGAATATGGCTTGTAAAGGCCTTATTGCAAATTGCAATCACCTAAGCCAAACATGAATGAATCAGAAGCAGCTGTAGGACAGTAGTGGTGAAAGATATTAGCGTGCTTTCCTTTCACCTGGAAATGCTCATCCCAGAAACATAACTTTTAACTCGAAAAAGCTAAACTATAAGCTCCTCTACCAGGCAATAAAGGAAACATAACATGAACTTACTGTTGANCTTTCCTTTCACCTGGAAATGCTCATCCCAGAAACATAACTTTTAACTCGAAAAAGCTAAACTATAAGCTCCTCTACCAGGCAATAAAGGAAACATAACATGAACTTACTGTTGACAGAAGCCGCTTCGTTTGAACATAGCTCCTCTACCAGGCAATAAAGGAAACATAACATGAACTTACTGTTGATAGAAGCCGCTTCGTTTGAATGTTCAGTGATGAAGGAATGATGATGGATAGGTTGAAGATGGTTAAGAAGATTTAAAAAAAAAAGATTTAAAAATTTATGGGTTGAAAAAGATTATTTTAATTTATGTTTGAATAAAAATAAATGATAATGGATGATATAAGATTGTCAATATTTTATTTGGATAAAAGTTTAAGAGATGAATAGAAAAAAAAATTTATTAAAAAAAAATTTTTACTCTTTCAAATTGAGGAATAATGCTTATAAATTATAAACTAAAGAATCATTATTTTACATACTATGTCTAAGAATTTTAGGATCTTTACTTGCGTGCGTTAAGAAGATGAGAAAAATAATTTAAAATAGTAAACGAGACTGAATATAAGTATAGAATAAAAAATCTAACTAATCCAATTCCGATGAAATAGAAATATGGTGACTTTAAGAGTTATGATAACCCTTTATAATCTTTATACCACTAAAACGTAAAATATCCAAATTTGAGTTATAATAACCCTTCTCAACCCATCATCCAAATTCATTAGTAATCCTTCACATCCATCCCTAATCCATCATTCAAACAAACGAGGCCTAAAAGAAAAGTAGATAAAGACGCCAGAAACTAAATGGAATCACTTCCCTAAATTGACATCAAGGAGATTGTTCATAGTCGTAATGCACCCAAACAAGAACATCTTTTATCAAATTGTATGAGCTATGAACAGTTAACATGAAGCACTTCAACATCCAATTACAAAGAAAAAAAAAGCATTCCAACATCTACAAGATCAGCAATTTAACTCGATAAAGTAGATGAACCAGTTTAAGCAGCATATTTATGCAAGAAACAAACCAATTTCTTACCACCCAAAACTTGGACCTTTTTCTGTGCATCAAAAAGTGAGACTTCGGTTCAGAAATCAGAACCGATACTGCAATCGGCGGGCGAAAATAATGTATAAACCTCCAGCCAACAACGCCGCCCCGCTCGCGAATCCAACCACAAAACTTCCCAATGCGCCTCCGTGGTCACCCTCGTCGCCTCTTCTGCTTCCGTCGTCGTTCATCACTGTCGCCTTTGATTGCCCAACTTCGGATGAAGAATCCTCGCAATTTTCTTCTTGCGTCCATCCTATGCATTGCAACGATGGGGCGCCCGGCTCCACCACCACCGACTCTGTCTCCACATGGTCGGTTTCCGTTGGAACCCAGCAAACGTCCTCCGGCATCGGCGGAGGGGCGCCCGGCTCCACCACCACCGACTCTGTCTCCACATGGTCGGTTTCCGCCGGAACCCAGCAAACGTCCTCCGGCATCGGCGGCGCGCTCGGCTCCACCGTGAAGAACTCCAGCAAGTCAGCGTCGGGCGCCGCCGGCATCCCAGTCGCGATCGCCGGAACTCCATCAACAATGCAATCCGCCGCCGGCTCGTCGAAGCACCACAGGACCCGCGCCGACACTCGGATCCACCCCCCGGTCTCCCGGCCGGAAGGCCGTCGCAAGGGAAGCGTGATGACCTTTCCCGCGCTGGTGGCGATCACATTCAAGAGAGACGCGAGTGGGATGGACGCGGATCCCTCGAGCCGGTCCGCCAAGGGGCGGCGGCGGTGGGTGAGGATCTGGATGGTGAGGGCAGCGTCCGGGTCGCCGAAGGCCTCGACCGAGAGCGGGAAGTGGAGCTTGGGGTCGCCGGAATTAAGAATCCCGCGAGGAGAGTTGAGGAGGGACTTGGTGGACTTCTTGGAGACGGAGTCGATCCAGGCGACGGCGAAGGGTTTGGATTTGGGGAGGAGGGTGGCGGAGATGGTGCCGGCGGAGGGAGGTTTTAGGCGGAGACCATCGACGGAGGAGAGGTGGAGGGTGAGCTCGAGAGTAGCTCCGGCAATGCAGCCGCCGCCGCCGCCGGCAATGGAGGGGGCGGGGNAAAAAAAAAACGAAGCGTTTAATGGGAAATTAATTGGCATTCTAAAACCAGAGATAAATTCTTTAACAAATTTCCATATTGAAAATATATTGAATTTAATATCAAAATAAGATAAATTATACGTTAAAACAAACTTTAAAGTTTTGTATTTGCGATTTGAACCTATTTTTTTGACATAAATTAAAGTTCTCAATAATGTTAAATTATTATATTCTACGATTTTAGGAACCTCAAATTCCGAAGTAATCTTGATTTTATATCGAGAATCTTAAAAGTAAAATTTTATTAGGATTTTAATTAATGTAGATGTTTTTATCTTACCACGACCTGTTATATACTAGTTATTTAAGAAAAAAATATTTTTTGAATTCTTGTCCAGAATAATTATTTTAGATGACATTTTATTAATTGTTATTCTTTTTATTTACTTGTGGACCAATCATTGAGCTGGGATTTAATAGTTGTGTGACAATATCTAAAAAACATTAGGTAGATAGATCTTATTATCATAATCGATCTAGAAATCGCTATAATCTTATATAAAAATTGGATGTTAATAATTTCCGTTAAATACATGAATATGATTTATAACCCCCGATTGCATATCTGAATTTTTTTTTATTGCAAATGAAGATTCGATCGTTCATTTTACTCAATATTCAAACCTTTGACATCTAAAAGCTAATTGATGAATATATGAATTATTAATTAATGAATATGATTTATAGCTCACAAATTAATTGTCCGTATCTTTTCAGCTTTAAATTACTCATACTTATTTTTATCTAATCTTATCTAAAGGCTTAAATGCGATATATTCTCTTTCCATTAACCTTACCAGCATTCAATATGAATCAAATGATTTAAACTCAAGCGATGGAAAAATTGTAAATTTTGCCCGAATGTTATTGTATAAACCTAAATCATAGGTTTAGTTCCTGGTCAAATTTTTATTTAATAATCATCAAGTTCATTGATTAGTTAATATGTAGAACTGTCCTTCTTGCACAATGTGGTCGAGGTCGAGGAAGGTTTCACGGTCGTGGACGCGGATTTATTACCTCCTCTACTGCCGGTAATAACTTTTCTCGCGACACTATGCAACCTCCACGTGCAACAACAGGTGAAGCTCCGATATCATAAAAGACAAAATATAGAATTTTCACAAGGCAAAAATTACTCCAACATAAGGTTCTTTGATCTTTGTATTTTTCATTTATAGAGATGTGTATATTTACATGGTTACTACATAATACCACAACTAAGAGCTAAAATAATATTGTTAACTAATTTAAGTCGAAAAAATCTTTCTTGGAGAGATCATCTTTATCCAGAGTGATTGTATTTGTGAAGATATTGTTAACACATATAATTTGATTGACAACTTAATTTGCTTTATATATTATTCACCAATCATACAGATAATTTGAATATCATTTTCATCCTCGACTAAATCGGAGTTCCAAGTTTGAATGAGGTCGTCTAAAATTGTTACTGTGTCTTGATTTGTGTTTATTTTTTTTATTTGAACTATGAAGCATATGATTTAATTATTATTAAATCGTTAAAATATAATGTTTATGTAGTATAAACATCTTATCCTTCTAAACCAAAAAGCTAATACTTAAAATAAAAGACAACTAAAATTTAAGTTAAATGTTTCATAAAACAAAAAGAGAGAGGGAGGAGAGAAAAAAGGGGTTACATCAATAAAAAGAAAGAAAATTTTATAACGTTAAAGAAAATTTATGTTTGTTCAAACAGTAACTCATTTTCTAAAATTTGGACTCCAAATTTTAGGTATGAGTTCTCGATAGGGTCTTGACAAATAATGTGTGAAAGCTCCCAAACTCACACTCCATCATAGGACAGAATATATACTCATAAATACTATGACGGTACAATATGTTGATCAATACTTTAGCCCTATTGACTAGTCAATGAAACAAAAAATGAAAGTGAAAGACTTTATTGAATAAGTGACAAATATCCCAGCAACAAAATGCGAAAGTTTTAGACACATATAGCAAATGTCATAAACTAAATGTGACATAAGAATTGTGACATGATTTTTGAAATTATTACAACTCTTCTAAAGCCAAAATAAAGAAACATTAAGACTTAGACATGTGCATTGTATAATCACCATCACAAGCACTTTGTCATTGAGTACGCCACCAACACAAACATTTACTACAATATCAGTTACATGCAGGATCAAATGTAGGGAAAATAGTATTCCATGAGATTTTATGTCTAGTGTGTAATGCAATAAAGGTAAAAAATCTAATATAATAAACACAACGATAAAATGACGGTTATTAACTCAATACTGGTATAAAATAATGATAATGATATAGATGAATCAATAATTTAAATCAACTAGGGCTTCAAAACGATATAAATCAATAACAATATTTTTGGATTGACCTAGTATGAGACAATATCAATTTCAATAAACGATTCAATTCAATACACTATGTGTATTGTAAGACCAATCGGTAAAAAATAAATTCCAAATGGTACAGTAAGATCAAATGGTAAGGAGTAAAGCACGCAAGGCCACATCAAATTTTTTTTTCAATATGTGCATTAGACGATATAAAATCACGATATAAGTAGTCATAGGACACTCTAGTAAATACAATGCATAATAATGAGATAGACCTTAAATAATACACTCTCTTTATTATCTTTTTCCAAATCAGTGGATGATTCATTTTACGATCAATTCTTATTAATGTAATAGACTATGTGATATATAGTGTTTATGTTAGACTTATCTAATTCGTATTTTAACAATGCCTTTTATGTTCATTATGGTAAACAAAATGAAACTTATAACGATATTAACAATATAAAGCTCTTGACATTCACTTTGGGTCGCCTTGATAATAAAATGATAATATTACGGGCTACCAATCACAATGAATACATATCCACCAAATGGAGAGGATGCTCGAGTATCCTTGCAAGGAGGGGAGCTTTTTGTGCAATAAAATCAAAGTGATGGTAGCTCCTATAACAATACACATGAAGCCCATATATAGGTCCTTGCTATATCACAACAACATATATATAGGCTATACAAATACCATAATCATCTATATTTTCAATCAGGCGAAAAGGGGCATATTTGAATGCCAAAAGATAGCTCACGAGCTGTGACAAACATTTCACGATCATGACTTCGAAAATCATAGGCCAACTGTGACCAAACACGATCAATTTAATGTTAGATGGTCATGGCTCGTCACTACGGTGGCACTATCATGATCACAAATGTTCACCACCAGGTCCGTTCTTCACGACACGTGATGTGGCGTCACGATCATGGCCGAATGTGATAATCTCATGCTTGCTAGTCACGGGACGATGACATGGGTGTCAGATCGTGATCGAACACGGCTTTTTTTTCACGATATATTGGTCATGGGTCATGACCGTGACCAAACACGGTCTTTTTTATTGTGTTTGTAACATGTCGTGATACGAGCGTCACGACCAGTGACAGAGTCAAAATTTTTATTCAGGGGGTGCGCAATTGCTCATATACTTTTTTATATAATTTAAAAATTATTTTGGATATTAATCTATATTTGCAATTATAATTTTTAGTAATTTATTTGTACGGCATAATATACTTCAAAAAAATTACATCAATTTTATTTTTTATTTTAAACATTAAAAAATAGAAAAAAAAGAGTGAGAACATTTAAAAAAATATGGATATGATACTATAACACTAATTCATGATTGAATAAAATAATAAAAAATAAAAATAACAATATCGATATATGTTTTTATAAAAAAATATACTTCTATCTGTGTGATAGAATAATAAGTAGATATACATGATATAGTCATAGACTAATAAGTAAAAATGTATAATGTAATATATATATATATATATATTAATTTTAATAAAATATAAATAGATTATATTTTTGAAATAATATAAGCTAATATTTGAGTAAAGGTAAAGGATAAATAATAAGAAAATAGAAGTATGCATGTAATAAAATAAATAAAGTAGATTATTATGTTATAATTAAAGACTAATAAGGAGAAATGTATATTATAATATATATAAATAATCTTGTTAATGAATGAATAAATATTAATACAATATAAGTAAATTATATTTATTAGAATAGTATATTTAGATAATATGAGTAAAATAAAGAATAAATATAAAGAAGTAAAAATGGAATAGGTAAAGTAAGTATAGAAAAAAATGAAGAGTTAATAGGGATTGAACTAATGACCTCTAGTTGGTGGTAGTGCACTCTATCCATTAGGACAAGCAACCAATCTCATTACATGTCTAGTAAGAATTGAATTCTATTTAACGGAGTCCAAGGGGTGCCAGTGCACACCCTTGCACCCCCTGGCTCCGCCCCTAGTCACGACCATGATCGAACATGTTCCCCTTCGATTGTGTTTGTCATAGGTTGTGATAGGAGCGTCACTACTGTGATCGAACACCGTCTATCTCGTGATCTGCTGGTCACAACCAATGACTTGAGTGTCACGACCATGACAAAGTGCATATGACCCAATAATCTCAGTCGTGGGCCATGACATTCGTATCACGGGTCATGATGAAACTATCGTCTGACACTGATGATGGGAAAGCTTGACTTTTGGGCATCAAATTAAACTGTTGCAGATCTAAACATAGGAGCATGCATCTCTAGAGATCCAAACCAACTATTTGTAAACTTAAATACATGAACAATAGGTGAAATTTTCCATCTAAACACAAAAGCTCGAAGGATCTTAAAAAATTATGCATATAGATGGGAAACAATGGCAAGGTAGATTAGGCATTCAAAAATACAAATCTCTATGTCAAGACATATGATTTGCATGATAGAGCATATGAACAATAAAATTAATCTTTGATTTGATACCCACATACATTAGATCCACTAAAAATTGTACATGTATTGGGAATCCAAATGCATAACACATGATTGATTATTCAAAGGTGTGATTTAGGCAAGAATCCTATGTAGATTCATCTATTAGAAATCTATATATACAAGAGATCCACCAAGATATACACCTTTTAGCCAATAAGCTCCGATGTCTCGTTGCCTTTCAATATGCTCTTGCGCTCCTCTAAGACGATCCTTCTCTTAGACGTCGCTTGTCCATCCTTTGCCCGATCTCACCCTCTCTTGCAATGATCTCGATTATACGATGCAAATCACGATCATGTAGAAAAACATCACTACTTACTTTGCACAAAGAAAAGGGGAACTAGTTCTAGGGAAATGAAAAAGGTTTTCCTTCATACGGGAGAGGAGAAAAAAAAGAAACTAGTGTCGGTTGCGGAAAACAAGGAGGAGAAAATAAATAATAGGAAAATTTTGGGATTTTGGGTTTGAAATGGTTATAGCATATTTTCGGGTTAGAAAAGTTTTGGGAGTTACAATGTGTCCATTGAAATTCAATTGAGATCAAGGCTAGGTTGACAAAGAAGGCAGCCAAATGAATTAAAAGTTTATGTCAAAAGGTTCTGAGAGATTCATTTTCATAACACCAAATGGATGAAATATGGTTACATCAATGGCAAAAAATTTTAGGCTCTAGTAGATCGGCAAATGATGCATCAACGTCAACTTGCTAATCATGATTTACTAAATTCTTGGTGGAACTCACAAGGCAAATCCATTGCCATATGAATCATTGAGAAATGGCAATGGTCGGAGCGAGTCAAGCCTCAAAGTTGAAGAGCAACGACAATAGCCGAGCTTCTTCTGCGCTATAATAAGACCAAACCAAAGTTATGCACATGTTTGACTCATCCCGCATTGGAGTTGTGATTGTCCCAAAAGTAAGATCGATGTTTAGACATGTTGCACAAGTCGACCTAATGCCCAATGTAGATAGCCATCAAATTCACATCTAGATACAAAAACAAAGGAATAGGAGGACTTGAAAAAGGAAACATCATCGTTGAAGTCTTAGATAAAACTACCTACTAGCTACTGCCCAAAGCACATAGCCATCATATTCACATCCACATTTAGAGTCAAAGACAAGGAAAAGGAGAACTCGAAGGAGGAAACACCATTATTGGATGTCTTAGATGCAATGCATCTCCTTAATAGAATATTGACCGCCTATAGAAAATGAAGACTCATATTCATGAAGATCTTTATGCAACCGAAGGAGCTCAACGACCTCGTCAAAAGCACTACACTCCAACTATGTCATCTTTGAAGCACCATGAAGAGACTCGAGTTTCACCTCACCCTACGACACTTGAGTATACTCTAGCAGAGGATCATGGCTCGCATACTTGACCGCCATCCAATTGGATGATCCCAACTTAAAGGTGGGATTCAGGTTGATCCATTTTCTTATAATGATCTAGTTATCAATAAACCATTTATTGTCCTTTTTAATAAAAAAACGAGCCCAATATTCAAGGTGCTCTTCTTAATGTAACTTATAAAAGTAGCACATAATTTATAGTTGAGATGGAGTGATAAATAATTCATCTTTATTTAAAAAAGTCTTGAGTTTTAATCCTTTCGAACTTAAAATATTTTTTATTGGGAGCTTCACTTAGCTATCATAGTCAGGTGTGCGATCCATGACGATATAGAATAATCGAGATGAAGTATCAAAAACTATAATGAAAATTTGAAAAAAAAACTAGCACATAATTTGTTTTACGAAGAATAATTAAAGGAGAGGAAACTAAAGAGAATTTTCATTAGTTGGCTAGTTGAATAGTCTAATAGATGACAATTATATCTCTTGGATGTTTTTTAGCCATATTATATTTTTAAATATTCAATTTAATCTGGAAATAATAATTTTTTATTTCTTCTTTTGGTATATAGATTTTATAATTTCATATGCTTGAAATTTCAATTGGTGAAAAAGATAAAAGAATGTATTAAATCATCCGAAACCAATAAATCCAAAAACACTAAGAATAACTCGAAAAAAGAAAAAAAAAACTGTACCAAAATTCTTACCCATCTAATAATTGAAAATTATATTAAAGATATTTGTATATGAAAGGTGCATGATCCGAATTAAAGTAGGCAGCAATCTTCGTTTCTTTGGGAGACCTTAAACCCTTCCTTGTCCATGGAGGTCGAGCGAGACGAGACGGCCCCGAGCAACCCTAACGCCGGCGGCGGAAATGGCAGAGAAGAAGATAAGAAGAAGAAGGGCAAGGGGGCAGATGGGGAAAAGGAGGGCAACTTCCTGCTCGGCGCCCCGACGTTCTCCGATCTGGACGGCGGCCGGCTCCGGTGTGTGGAGACGGGCCACGAACTGCTCGCCAGGGATCGAGACTCCTACTCCCGATCCAAGGCCTGCCGCCTCGCCCTCATCGACGCCGCCCTCGCCGGCAAAAAGCCTCCCCTAGACATGTTCGAACCGCATCCGGCCTCCAAGTAAGCGAAGAACGAAAGTAATCGATGATAACTTTGATTTGGTGTGTATGAAGAAACGTAAGCTCGAGATTTGGGTGCTGTTTTGCAGGTCGCAGTTGGTTTGCAAGCTGACCGGCGACGCGGTGAACAAGACGGAAGAGCACATCTGGAAGCACATCAATGGGAAGAGGTTCCTCAACAAACTAGGTACGTTCGTGGTCTAAGAATGCAAAAATGATGTAAAAGACCATTTCTTGATAATTCATACTAAGTATCAATGCGACACTGGAAAAAAAATAGGCAAAATTCTCTGCTCGTTCATCAATTGATGCAATCAAGGGGACGCAGAATGCGGCTTTCTGAATTCTTACTCAGTTTCGATGACAAAACAAAAACTACAAATGATATGTGGCCTTTATGATTAATTGAATAGTAGGAACTAGGATTCTTCCTTGATGGAATATGATATTCCTCATTGATTGTCTATTGTATTTTTCTGATACTCAATTACATTTTTTTGTTAAAAAAATAATGTTTTATATCAATTAGAATACATCATATTTTCTTTCTTAGGAGAGCTGCTATTTTATTTAGCTAATCCATATAATAGAGGATCATGATTCAAATTTATATGCATATATATAACTCTACTCGCACTGTTCTGTACTTAAGTTTTACTTTGAGTTGTTTATTTATTGAACATTAAGGTTTAGTTGCAGTTATATGATGTGGAAGTAGGACAACAATGTATAATGGGCGCGAATAATGGAAGTTTGTAAGTAACAGATAGATGAATAGAGCATCTAAATGCAAAATACAACTTCTTGAAGCCCACAGAAGGCCACATTCTTTAGTTCCACAATTATTACTTAGGGGATGCATACTGATCCATGCATCATTGTTTTTATTGCCTTAAATATTACTTGTAATCTTGTTCTTTCTGCGATATATACTAAGCTTCAAATTGTTTGTGGATTTAAATTCCCTAGATCTAATGTATGGGGCATATTTGCAGATAATTCACCATTTTTTCTTCCAACATTCCTGTATTAATAGGATTTACTTGCTTTAATTGCCATGTGACTAACTTGATAGAGAAAATTGAAATGGAGAAGCTTACGCCAGCCGAAGAAATACAAAAGGAAAAAAAACAATCTAAAAAGAAATCGAAGCCAAGTATTGTTCCTTGCAAGAAGGATCAGAAGAAAACTAATGATGACAACTGTTCAATTTCTAAAGTCACAAATGGCGATAACAATGATCTAGAGGAGACCGACTTCTGGATCCCCCCTGTTGGAAGTCGTTGGGAGTTTGATGATGGAACAGATCGTTGGGATTCTCTTGATAATGATGATGATGAGATGGATGATGAAAAGCATCCAGGTAATACATGTCCTAACACTGTGGAGCATACATTTAGCAATTTTGAGCACTATGGTTAATTTATGTTTCAGTGCAACATTTAAAATGAATGCCTTTGTTTATGTATTCTTAGCATTGTCCTGATTGAATAATGCAAACATAGTTTGATACAGAAACTTTTAGGGTATGGGATTGAAAGGTGCATGCTTTAATTTATTCTCTCTTTTCTTTCTGTTAACCTTTTTCTTAGTCCATGGATAAATATTCTTGGTATATTCAATTATTTGATATTTCATTAATGAATTTTGTATTTAATAAATAAAGTAAAGAGAGGGATTTAACAGAAGTATGTGACCTGGAGATATCAGGTTGGTGGCATTACACTTGTGAACCTCATTTTGTTTTTTAGTCGCCTTTATACTTTTATGTTTTCTGCATATTTGTATGTTGCTCCATTACGCTAATTAACTCGGACGATTAATTGAAATACCAAGCTATTTCTTTTCTCGCTCAGAAAAAAATGTGAATCAGATTGAAACATAAAAGAATGTCATTAAGAACAACAACAACAACAACAAACAAAAGAATAGAGAGAAACACAATCCTATTTCTAGAAGTTTGGAGTTGTAACCTTGAAATTTATCTTGGAAATAATTCTGATTGACTGCTTTTGTAGAAAATCAGCAAGCTATATCACACAAAGTGTGGCCTTAATATGTGATCCAGTACCATAGCAATATGAGGATACTTTCATAAGCGTTAATTTGGTGAGATGTCATGAATTTATTTTCATGTAAGCCTAGATCTGTTCGTTAACTGAATAATGACTGGCGCGAGTGTGCACATGCATAAGAACACCCAGTCCTTATGACAATGAGTGTTGAACCAGTCTTCTCATTGTCAAATTGATGGGATGTTTTCTGTCTTCATGGAAACTTTTTTTTCTTGTCTCATGAAAATTGAGAAATCAAAACCATGGATGGGATGCATGTATGATGATGTAATGTACAGCCTCTGTGAGTTTTAATGAATCACATTTGATATCTTTTTGCAATTCTTCAGATGAACAAAATGAAGTGGATGACTCTGAAACAGGGGAACTTGCTAACCGGTTAGTTATTCAAATTATATTACATCTGTTCTTCACGTTGGCGAGATTCTTCTAACTGAAAAGGATATTCACAGGGCGAAGCGTATGTCAATAGCCATCGGTCCCAGCAGCTTTGCTTCAAGGAAGAAAAAGAAAAGGACTACTCTTTCCAATGATGAATGAATTATCAGGTTACCTTCATCTTCAATACCTCTCTTACATCTATAAGAAAATGTAGCTTTCGTCTGCTTATCTAGAAGGTTACTTGTTATTTTTGCAGTTATTTTGTCAGTGTTGCTCGATGATAATTCCCTGGTTAATTCACAAGTATCTGCAAGTCCAACTGCATCATGCTTCTACAGAAGGTCGTTGCATAAGATGTGAATGGGGAAGTATTCTAGATGGTTTTTTGGGTTTGTTGGCCGAAAAATGCTCAGATTGATCATAAGAGCTGCTTGCGTCTCAGGAATGTTGGTGCATTTATCGTTATAACTGTAATGCCAAGGTGTTTTGCTTTTGCAAACTCTACTTCTTAATTTATCAAAAGGTTTAATGGAGGTGAAACATCCTCCATGTCTTTTACTGATCCGTATGATTAACCGTTCATTTCTAAATTTAATATTTGTTCATTTCTAAATTTAATATTTTTCCTGAGATTGGAGACGATGGACCTCTGTAGTCAATAGTAGTAATATAATTTAGATATCACACCTTCTCTTTGGAGTTTGGGTTAATGATGACATTTGTTCATTCCCATGCATCTGAGAGAGAAATGGTAGAACTTAGAAGTTGGATGAAATTTAACTGACTGTCATAATATGTTGCGAAGATTATATATGATAGCCTTGATATGCTACTTCCTTCTATTATTACCTTATAAACGACGCATTTTCCACTGATATTCTAGAACCTCAGGACATGTGTAACATTTAGTATTTTGCCAAACTATGTGCTGATTCTTTCGAACAGCCACCCAACTTTTCTTCCTCACTGGACATAGCAAGGTTTTCTTTTCGTTGCAGACGTGTGGCAATAAGAAGTATCAATATTCTGCTTAGTCAAGTGTCAATTTCTTTTCCATTATATTTATGCATTTGTTTCCCTTTTTGGTTATAAAAGAGATGAGCCCATGCATTACATTTCTTCCACTGGCTTTGATCATTTCATCTAATGACCGCATCAGTAACATTTTTAAACCAAAACCATGATATTTAAATATACAAAATTCGAATTAAAATATTCATTGCCTAGAAAGATAAAATATATATTTCCATCGTATTGAATGACTCCTGCAACTCTGAGCTGAGCAGGAGCTATCTGGTCAAATTATTGAGCCAATGGATGCGTTTCTTCGATGAAATTGAGGGTAGTGGTACCTATAAATCATTTTCTGTATTTACTAAGCTGTGGGCAAACATTGAAACCAGTCTTAAAGTTTGGTGATAAACAATGGGCAAATAGTAATTTTTTTTTTTAAAATTGCCACTGTATAAATGGATGTGTTTGGTTTGATGTAATTGGTTGTAATTGAAATTTCAATTACCGTAAACACGATTCTAGTGTTTGGTTTGATTTAAATGGAACTACATGAAGTAATTGCATTTACTGCATAGGAAATTGTGCCGAAAATGTAATTACCTGTAAATGCATTTACATCAACAAATAAAAATAAGAAAAATAAAAATAAAATAATAAATTTAAATTTCACTTATATTTTACTTACTATTTGTTTATTAATATATAATAATATTTTATTTTAATTAAATATTTATATCAAATTTTTAACTTCAACCAAACTACGTAATTCATTTTTCAGAATCTCATTTACATTTATCCAAACATAGGAAAAGTAACTCATGTAAATACAAATCATATCAGAATTTCCAACTACAACTATTTACATTCCAGAATCACAATTACGTCAAACCAAACTACCTCAAAATAAAACTAGGCGGAGCGAGAAAAAAAAGGTAAATCATGGACCAAATTAAGCCGGCCAGCTACCTGGTACCAAATAATACCACCGATGAAATTTATTATGTTTGGACCAGACCCAAAAATTCTACCATTAAAATTAGATCAGTTTGTACTCGATTATAATTTGATCTTCAAATTCTATTTAATTCAACATGACAAACTTTTATATATTTTAATTAAAATTGAATTGATTTGATACTTTAAAATTAAAATATATTAAAACTAAATGCTTTATATCCTTGAAATTCTGTTAAATGTTTGAAAAAAAATATGATTCTTGCTTATAAACGACTCTTATTAGTATTAGATATTATAAAAATAATTTAAAAAATTAATTGAGTAATTAGAAGTTTCGATTGAATTTAATCTGATTATATGGAGATCAAATTAGATCGAGTTTGAGATCAAATCGAATTTGATCCATGGATTCCTTTTTTAATATTCAAAGATTGGCATCAAAATCAAAATAGAAAAATATAATAGTGAAACTGAAATTATAATAAAATCTATTAATTTTTAGGATGTTATCATATAAAATAATTTGATCAAACATTGATAATTGAGTTTTTAATTGAACGATCAATCCATCTGTAGATTTCAAGTAGTTAGCAAATATTTGAATTCATGTTTATATAATTACGATTTGCACCGTATGACTACCAATGAAGATTTTGTTCGAAGTTTACTTTCTTAACTAAATATAGGAGCGTTTAAACACATCTAAAATGAAGAAGGTTACTCGTATTAAATCGTTTCCTTCGGATTGTTCAGATTTTTATGAATTAACATCCTCACTCAAGACGTGTTATTTCGTTCAATTCTGATTAATCATGAACAGTGCTCACATATTGAGGTAATAATAAAAAATATCTTAAGGGGTTGTTTGGTGCACTATCGTCTTAATTGATTGATAATTTAAATTATTATTAAAATATATTATCATTATTTAAATTATCGATATATCATATTATATGTTGGTTAAGTACTAGTAATTAGATCATAGTTAATTTTGTTGAAGAAAATTGTTAAAATATTTTCAAAAGTTATTTTAACTTTGAATCACATTTTTAAACAAAATAAAATATTAAAAAGTGGATATGAATAAAAGATGACGAGTTAAGATCACGGATTATTCGTGCATGATATATAAAACAATTGAAGATTGAAGTTAAACGATATTATTGAAGTGAAATTTAAAAAAAAAATAAAATTTTGTTTGAATGAATATTTTGATCGAAACACATCTCGCTGGTAATTTGATTTGACATATCTCCTATTATTAGTGAGATAATAATTTAAATTAATGCAATTATACTTCAAAAATTTTAAATTAAATGATCGATAATTTATATGAATTAAACTTTGTCCAATCTTCAACTACCCAATGTCAAGTTTGCAATCTGGTTAACAATAATATATTATTAAAATAGGATCGGTTGATCAATGCATCATATCAAGGTGATGGGCCAGGCAGCAATGCTAGGTCCGAGGAAGAAAGAGACCTGTGGGTTTGGAAAGTCTGTCGATTCATCCTAATTAACTAAATCTATTTCTGACTAGAGAGAGGCGGAGAGGACCTTTCTTTTTAACAGAAAGCAGTGATGAATGGGACAGAGCTGCTACACTTCAGCTGGAGCTGCTTTATGTATTGGAGCATAGGTGGCAGTTCAGACAAGAGCAGGAGCAGGACCAGCAACTAGGGTTTTAGTCGCTAAGGAGTTCTAGTTGTAGCTAGGAGTTCCGAGTTGACGAGATCATAATTACACTATAATAAAAATATAAATTTGAGTCGATTAAAATCGTTTCATATCGTCCCAAATTTAAACTAATTAATTATCACTCATGATGATGGAGGAGAGGAGAAACATAATGGTGGAAGAGACGATGGAGAACCAAAGAAACAAGAAGTTGCATGAAGCCATGGAGGAGTGGAGGAAAACATAATTATAAGAAATGAGAAAAAAAAATAAAGTTGATAGAGAAGAGAGGGTTATAACTTGTGAGAACAAAAAAAAGGGAAAAAAGAATGAAAAATAAAAGAAGAACTATTTTACTTGAGCAATATTTCGAATCCCATTACTTAGATATGCTTGAATCTCAACTAGTAGTTGTGGCAACACACCGGAACACTAAGATTACGATTAAAAAAAACTAATTAGTTTGAGATGTAAATTTGAGAAGCATAACCTAAATTATAATCAACAATTTAAAAGAGTCCTAAATCAAATAAACCAAAAAATTGACAATGAAGACAACAAAATTTTTGTAAGAAATATAACTTAAATAAACCAAAATATTATTGACACAAAATTAATAAGAAATAAGCGACTAATTATCTAATTAATTATTATTTTTATTATTAGTTGCATGTGACATTATATTTTAGAGGTATTCGTCCGTCAGATCGATTCGATGAATTCGAATCGATTTTAGTTGTGTCAGATCGAATCGTTGTTCAGGTCGGACCTGATCCGGTTCGATCATAATTAGATTACCAATAAGCCGAATACAAATTTTAATTTTTTAAATCCGATCAACCCGACCCTATCAAAATAACTCGAATATATATCTATATATATATATATATATTATCAATTTTAAACTAATTTATTCTTCATAAGAATTTTATATTTCTATATACTAAAATTTATTCTTTATATCATTGAAAAATGTTACAAAACTTCAAAAAAAATATGTTTCTTTTTTTTAAGAATATAATTAATATTAAATATTATAAAAATAATTAAGATATGAAAAAGTCAATTGGATAAAGTAATCTTTATCCGATTCAACCTAATTAAATAGAGATCGAGTTGAAACAAATTCGATGACTAATTTATCATCAATCAGATTTAACACAATCTGATGAGAATTAGTCGAGTTGAAACGAATTTGATACGAAGGATCCAAACTCATGAATACTCATATTATATTTGCAAATATTTTACTTTAACTATTGTATTAAAAATTACAATGGATAAATACAAAAATATGAAATGAGAAATAAATTAATTTTAAATTAAAATATATTTTTTTAAAAAAATATGTTAAAAGAATCCTAATTCAAATAAATGAAAGATAAACCTAATGTTACTTTAGGTTAAATAAAAAAATAAATAAAGAAGGGATTCATATTCTTACCTAAGATTGTTAAGATCGAGATTTTATCTAAGATCAGAAGAGGGTGACGATCAGATAAAGATCATTTAATTTTATGAAAGATCTGATCCTACGACTTAAATCATAAAGAAGATCATAAAATTGGTCGTAAAAGATTGAGATTTTGATAACCTCGTTATTACCTATCCACCCTTCCCATCCATCCTCCGCCCCTTCCTCTTTATTAGGATCCACATTTCTCTCTCTCTCTCGTTCGCTCTCGCTCTATCGGGTCTTTGTTCTCTCCGCCGGGAACTGTTTGATTCTTGTTGGATCCGACTGAGACGTTGCCCACACGTTCAAAGGAAGAGGAGAGAAGAGAGATAGATGGGGAAAGTTTACACCTTGGCGGAGATCTCACAGCACAATACCTCCAAAGACTGTTGGCTCGTCATCGGCGGCAAGGTTTGTAGCACCAAAGTTCTCTCCTTTTTGTACATATATGATCCTCTTTCTATTTGTTTTCTTTTTCTGGTTCTGATCTCTGTGCTTGTCTTGGAACTGGTAGGATTTCTTGTTGATCCGTCTGTGTAATTTGATTCCACCTTTCCTCGACTCTTTTTTTGAGGAAAAAGGATAAAAAAAGAGTCTTTTTTTTAGTTCGTGAACCCAAAGATGGGTTGGATCTTGAACCTATAGATGCAGAGGAGGAAAGATGTGTATCCCGTCCTTTCGTGATTCGAGATCGTATTTGAACATCTTTGGATTCCTTTTGCAATCGAGGAGTTTAGGAAACACGTAAATATGTGATGTTATCTCAAAAAAAAAAAGATCCAGTGATCTGGTGACAAATGCCAAGGCACCATTAATTCCGTTTGCCATCAACTAAGGCCGTGCCTTTTTTGTAGATGCTTGAACCCTGCTATCACTTAGATCATTTTTTTATCTAATTAGGTGTGAGCAAAAGCTATGGCCATCATCGCATACCTAAAGGAATCATTCAACATGGATCTAGTTGCTATCTATGCTATCCTTCATGTTTGTTTTTATCAGTACATTTGGGTGCATATTGTAGCTACATGTTATGATAATTTTTCTTTATTTATTCTAGCCATTTCTTTCAACTTCTCTTGGATGTTCTGGTTGCATTTGCTCAATGGTATTGCTGAATGCAGCAGGGAACTTTCAAATGACTGATTCTGCATTTGATACAATCCAATGCTTCCGCGTAACCTCCAAAAAAATATTTGATTTTCAACCTTAGGTGGTTCCATAAGGACTAAATAAGCAATGATATTTTGGCGAAGAAGTTATTTACTGATCGGCGTAGAAGCAAATGTTCTGCAAATGATAAGTGATTCTTTTTTGTGCCGCCTTCACACACGTAGATGGATATACACATCCAAGACATTGTAAATTTGGTGTCAAACATAGCTTCTATGTTATGATCCTATTGGCACTGTCATCCCACATTGACATGGCCATTGCCACCAGAATACTCAGATGCACTAATAACCTTCTCTTTTCTGATCATTCAAAATCCAAATTAGTCTGGAAGGTGAGTGGAAGGGTATGAGAGGTCTCATTCACAATGATCATATCCCTGATTCCTAATTTTTACCATAGGATATGTCATGATGCACCAGAGTGTCAGTAAAATGCACTAGAGGGTACATACCTTGAAGGTTAGAACACATTCTCTACCCAGATACGCATGTTGAATTATGTCAATGGATCTTACTTTTGATACGTGGTGGTAGCTTGTGTACACTTTCCCTAAAAGTTTTTTTTTTACTTCGGGGAAGTTTCTTACAAAGCCTCATGTGTTGTCCTACAGTTTATTTGACATAGGTGGTTTTCTCTGATTATCATGCTTTCTTGTACAGGTTTATGATGTAACCAAATTTTTGGAAGACCATCCTGGTGGAGATGAGGTCTTGTTGTCCTCAACCGGTAAATAAACTTGAAGTTACTGAACTTAATTCTACATCATCAATCATAGTAATGCAAGATATCTCTGACTTGAATCAACTTTCATCTTCAGGCAAGGATGCAACTGATGATTTTGAAGACGTTGGCCATAGTACTACTGCCAGAGCGATGATGGATGAGTACTACGTCGGCGATGTGGATGGGACAACGATCCCTGCCAAAGTCAAATACACACCTCCAAAGCAGCCTCAGTATAACCAGGACAAAACATCTGAATTTATCATCAAGCTTCTCCAGTTTTTGGTTCCACTTGCGATCTTGGGTTTGGCTGTTGCAGTCAGAATCTATACGAAATCCTCTTGAGCTATTTAATCCATGCAGTTACAATAAGTCAGTTTGAGACCATTATAGTAACATCCTTATGTTGTCACAAGCTCTGAGACTGGTTTGTCAGTTAACTCTCCCCTTCACCTCATTTCTGGAGACAATTAGTTTTTCTAGTGCTGTCATATTTCCTGTGAAAGTGAGAACACAATTTCTTTCCATGTCTCAGAAATTTTCTAAGTTTCAGAATTCTTGATGTGCTTTTGCTTTGTTGTATGGTTGGAGTCTGGAACTAATTGGCACCCATTGATCTAGTTTTTGCATTTATAACGCTTAGAAATAAATTGTGGCAGCGTTGGTTTCGTTAAACATGGATCATGAATTATTTTGCTGGCAAAGCTTAAAGCTGAGATGTTGCTGTGGTCACTCCTGTACTTAAAATAATACCTACTTGGGAGGGAACAATTGAGTCCTAGTCCCTGCTTAAATTCTCGAATATGATTACTTATGTGTTTTTCTATAAATAATAAACCTTATTTATTATTTTATAGTTTTTAGTTATTAAAAAGTTGACTTATTTTGCTCATTAATAATGAAGTATTAATATTCTTAATTATTTATTTAAGAATGATTAATCATTTAATAAATATATAATATATTTGTTTAATAATTAATGAAATAAGATTTATGATGAGAATGGAGATCTTTTTAAGGTGAAGTCGATCATGGGATGTGAACGGAGAAAATTCTTCGACATCCGGCGTAGAACAAGGAATCCCAATGGGGTCCCCAAACTTCAGGAAAAATTTGCATCCCTAACCATCCTTCATCTAATTTTATTATTTAGTTAATAATCATCAAGAGACGACGAATATATAATATGCCTAAATGGTGAAACACAGTCGAGGGCACAATCGTAGACCTGAACTTTTGCTGAAAATCGAGGCAAATAACCCAATTTATTGATTAATACTACAGAGACAAGGAACTGTCAATCCAGACGTATGTTCTGATACAGAAAGTATACAAGCATTATTTGCTATCATTAAAATATATTAAGACAAAATGAAAACGCTTTAGGCCAACATAAAGAACAACATTTGTGCTGAAGTCGTATCATTTAGAACACACATCTTGTAATCCTGTGAGGTTCCTCGAGATACAATAATCTGCATCTGCCGTTGCACTTTCAAGGCTGTCTGTGGTGCTTTTCCGCAGAGCAACTGACTAATCAAATAATACCTACCAAAAAACTTGGGTGAAGCAGGGTAGACTAAGCGGACATGAGCAACAATTTTGCAGATCATCAAAGAATCATGATGTTGCTACATCATCATGGGGCCGATTTAGAACCTGCTGAATGAGCTTTTCAGGAAGTTTTCCTGTTGCCTGTAGTCACCAAAAGATGAAAACGTAAACCAAAAGAGGAATGACATTTGATTAAGGTTTGAATCCGTGTGACAGTGTAACTAGTTTTTGTTGCATAACAAAGTACGAATATCAAAACAGAACAGAGACAATGTGATGAATTTGATCATATTTCAGCTAGGTCAAATCATCACGTAACTCTGACATTGTAGCAACATGCATATGAAGTAGCATTACAGTGGGCACATGTACTTATTTTACACCTGTATATGGATCCTTATAATTAGGCGTACTCTTATTTTGAGAAATGATATAATGAATAATTAAGAGAGGTAATGCTCCCCACTAAGATTGATTGGTGATGAGGTGTATCCCATCCAGATAAGATGAACTGCGTGGCCTCATAAGTCATAACTATCGAGATTGTTATGCTAGAAAGACATCAAATGAAGATATCTACCTGGAAGAACCTCATATGCAATATTGGTTCACATCCAACATCCGCGACCAAGTTTCCTCCAGGTGTCATTGCACTAAATCTGCTTGCTTCATAAGCTTGAAGAGCATTATCTTTGTCAGGAAGTTGCTGGCATACTCTCATAAGCGATCTCAGAGAATTCATCTGCGCATGAAGACGTTTACATTGGTATTTGAAATTTGATCATAGTTAATGTTCCAATTGTTAGGCCATCATAAGTCTTTAACTTGTACTAAGATAATACATGAATAGGAGATACTTGAAGAAAATGTGTGCAGCAACTGGAACATACTCTCACAAATGAACTAAAATAAATTCTATATATAAGAATAAATTTCAAGCACATAAATTAAACTACTCTGATAATAACAGTAAACATGGATGAAGTATATCAAGTGTAGTCGTTAAAAGCTTTTTCAAAGAAAGGCAGGTCCTGTTAAAATCATATGTAATGGATTTACTGAGTTTTGTTTTAGCACAAACTTTTGTGTAAGTTCACTTAGTTAAAACATTCATTAACATTTTTGTGCATTAATTTAATTTCAAACACTTGCTTCTCAGTCTCAGTTAATACCTATCTCATTCTATCTCTGTATGACCAATGAATTGGGTATTTAAACTCATAACTAACTTATATCTACTTCTTGGACGAAATATAAATTACAGATATTAAGTGCTTTGCAATGTCCTGACTCAAGTATATCTACTAAAGTACATGTTTCTTGATTTGCCAGAATGGTTTATAACTGATGTGACAATTTTAGTTCCTATTGGCTGGCTTCATCCAAGCCAGTCTGTCAAGTATCAACTGAAAAGTGATTCAGACAACTCAAGATCAAGGCAAAATTTATTTGTCAGATATTAGCTCAAGTTTGAGATAGATCTTGAAGCCTTTACTAATTATAGCCAAACATGAGATGGCGCAGTTTACATGGGCTCACTGTAAATGAACCCACACTCTTGTTCAGAAAATGTGTAATGTTGCTAAAAGTCTAAAATACATACTGTTGCTAAAAGTCTTTTAGTAATTATAGATGAACATGCCCTCTGAAACTTGTAATCAAATTGTGTTACAGAAGACTAATAAGAGAACCTTGGTTGATGCATAGTGAAAAGAACTTCTCACCTTCATATATGGACATGAAGCACAACCTCCATGAATGGAACATCCTTCACCAGTGGAAATACCAGGAACGATAGTGAGTTTAGCAAGATCATTTGCTATAACAGAATTTACTCCTTCAGAACCAATGGTAGATGTCTTTGACACTGAATCTGATGAAACTGGAAAGACGATTTCAACTTTAACTTCCGGCCTACCAAGAGTGGATTTGGTTTCTTCAAACAACCCACGAACTGCAGCAACTATAGCAGTCACCATCCCGGATTCTGTTCCCAACACAAACTGCAGATGATCATCAAGGTTTCTGTCTAGAGCTTCCTGAACCCGGCTCTTGATGAAGTCCAAGATATTCTTTGTGGAGCCTACAACTCCCATTCCTCTTTTATTTGCTTCCATAGCTAAAGAAAACATTTCCCCAGGCACTTCGAAATGAGCTGTTAGAAATGCATCACAGTATAGCTCTTTTATCCTCTCAACAACTTCATGACCAAACATGTCATGCACAACACACATACCATCCTGCTAGCAAAAGTTCATCAGACAGATGTAGAAGATATAAAAAAAACTAACTAAAAGAACAACAATTCAGAAAATCATATATCTGAAGAGTACATTGAATAAATTTCCCATTGTGGATAAAACTACTATTTAGAATGTGAAGGCGTGATAGTGTGACACACATGCATGCCCCCCTCCTGCTGCCCCCCACACCCCACCCACAACACACACACTTCCTATATGTGTAAATACCCAGGTTTATTAGTAATTCTGGGTAAAACATATATAAACTGTGGTGAACAGTAAAACCCATTTTTTTTTACCAAAATCATTCATAATTTTAGGTGTTTACACATGTAAATCCAAAAGTGGAACTACACGCCCATTTAACCCATAAAATAAAACTTCTGGAGTAAAATTATCATTTATAGAAATCATATATCTAAGTGTAAACCAAGATTCTTTCTGAAGATTAAAGTACCAGCAGCAAGGTTCTGTTACCATAATGCAGTTGGTACCAGGCCATCAACAATAAAAAAAGTGAATAAAAAAAAACAGAAAAGGAAGGACACTCGTCATGAGCAAACATATTAGTTGATCACGAGCAGTTACCATATCACTCAATCTATTCCAGCACAACCTGCTTTTTAAAATTACGCACCCATCGTTGACACTTGTTTTCTTGCATGGACGGTATATCGGAATTGTCCAGGTGAGAGTTCAACTAAGATATGCAAAGTACAGAACATGTGAAGATGTTCAACTATGACATACATAGTCTCACTTTGAAAATGGAACAACAAAATGGATATCAAACTTCACAGTACAAACCTTGTGCTTGAGTTTTGCAGTTTTAGTACAAGTTGAACGAACATATCACAGTTTCTTTAAGTCCCCAGTGATTAGTAATTTTCATTTTATAATCCGAATGCAAAGTAACAATATTAAAACCTATAAAATGGATGGAAAATCATGGAAACCATCCTATGCTTTCTCAAAAGAAAAAATAATAATACTTTTTGATACAAACCAAAAGACGGATTATTTTTCTGAAAGAATCTCAGGATCCATAAAAAGTGGTATCGGTATTTGATGAGCACATACACCAAGTCCAACCTAATGAACCAGAACAAAATCACCAAGATTCTCATCATAACGGTATTTTTATTAGCGAGTCATACCCTATGACATCCAAATCTCTTTTATATTGAGCCTCTACAGGGAGTTTCCAGAGTTGTAATAGACTAGTACCTTTTCTTCAGAATCATGTAGAGAGATAGAATACAATAAAGGTTGACAGGTCTTTTACTTTTTTTCTTTCCATTCTTTGTTGTTTCCTTCAATTATTAAGGTCTGGAATGTGAGACATGACAAGGCACATTGTCATGCAATATATATTCCAGGCACCTGAAATTGGATGTCTGTGGCACATCAATCCATGAGATTTATAATTTTTTATCACCTCACCATCCCATATTCAAGGGATCTAGCATATGAGAAATTGAAACAATCAAAATGGCACGGTGCATAAACATAAAATGCATGCTGCTTCTTGTTTCTCTAGAGTTACAAATTCCATAGCACAGAAATTATCTTCTAGAAGGAAAACTAAATATAGTAGAACCAGGAAAAGAAGAATGGGGAAATTATATGCACCAGAGATCTTCAAGAATGATGAAAGAATATCAGAAGATTGGAATAATTGATGTACCTGATAGTAATGCAGCCTGGGTAATAATGATTTGATAGAACTCCTATTATGCTCAGGATGTATTTGTGCAATCTCTTCATCTGTCATAGTAGCCATTTGGCAGAACAACTCCGCAATATTTGCCCCCATATATGAATCAGGGCCATAATATACATTTAGATCTGGGATTTGAGCAAATGCCTATAAAATAGTATGAAGAGATTGAGAACAGAACCAAATTGAAATACCAATTTCAGAACACCCAAGATAAAAGATGTCAGCATACACAAGCATATAAGGGTGATCATAAGAACTAATATTTGAATAATATAGAAAAATATAATTCTGAAAGGAGATAGAATTATTTCTCAGTGATAGATAGTAAACTATTGTAATAGTTGTCTACCTGCAATACAGTTGGCACAACATTAGAAGAAGTACAAGTGATGGTGGGAACCAACTCATGTCCATACGCTTTTGTTTCCAAAGAAGTATTTATATAAATCACATGCAATGAAGGGGGTGACCTAGAAGCTGCCTCTAGAAACTGCATATAAGTTGGACTAGAAGCTGCATCCGCCAAAGAGCAGCCAATTAGCTCATTGGACATTCTATAAACACCAACCTGCAGATCATAGATGAGTCTTGAGTCAAACATTGAGAAAGAAGACTATGCAAAAACATCTTTTGTAGATGCATCAACAACTGATAGAGCCTTTAGAAAGCTAAAAGAGGAAGGACAAACAACAATCAAGAACATATATAACAATCTAACTTAAGAAGGATTTCTGTGCTGAGCATGCTGCTTGAAACAAACGTACAATACAGGCCTCTTTGCTTGTAAACTGAAAGGCATGAACAATAAAATAGAGGAGTTTCAAAAGGTATCACCCTGTATTAGGTAAAAGGGAGGCATGTCAATTGCATATTGACCTTGTATCAGCCTTAACCATATTGAAAAGAAAAGAAAAACAGAAACAGCAGATAGCACCTATTAGTCAGCATAGCGATAATACAAACAGGAACAACCTTAGCACGAGATAAGGGAGATGGGAGAGCACAAACCATCACGTTCATCAATGACGAAACATACATAGATGGCCTGATGCCATTGTCAGTCAAGTTAGAGCAATTTTTCTTGCTAATGTGGTCATCCAACAGAAGTAGTATTTGAGCTATGCTAGTTTTATAAAAGTATCTCAAAGTTTTTTAAGTGAATTAAGTAGCTTTCAGAAGGCAAATACTTGAATCTATGCACTTCTTAACATTTCTAACCTCAGTAATCAAATACCTCACATTTTCCAAGCACTTTGAAGGTAAACTTTGGGGAAAATTCTCAGACACTTTCATCCCTGCTTCAAACCTAGTGCAAATGCAATAGTCTAAAAAAAAGTAACAAACATAACAAGATCAAGTACCTTGTTGAAACCAGCCTGATCAAGTATTGCGCGTACGTTTTCAGACATGAAATCCACACCAAGAACTGTGATATATTTGCATCCAGCTTCCGCCATCTTGACAGCCTTATCTGCCATCACTAGTGAATCAGATATGTGTATGTGAGGCCAAGACTTCTGTGCAGCAGTTAAGATGCCTTGGACCTCCGGGTCCATATAAAAATGTGCAACAACACCAATTTCTTTCTCCCTCAGCACATTGACAAGCTCCATAATCTTTGACTCGTCAGGAGATAAAAACATTGCCTGCAATTATACTGTAATAGAATGAGTGAAACTACCAGGAGTTTGTTATCAGAAAGGTCAAAGGACAGGCAGTACTCAATTTAACAGGAAGCTAAATCACACTGACTTTGCATTACTACAATAACCTTTATGACTGTGATAAATTTCTGGTGCAAAGAAAAATATAATGCTAGAATATTAAGGGCAAGAAAGAAATTAAATGAGAAACATAGCAGATATTCTCGTGACAAAAGCCGTGCAGCAAGGTATAAGCCAAAAGCAACCATCGTGGAGAACCCAAAAGGTACAGAATTGATGTCTACATTATACCCTTATGATAAGTGTGTCAAAGTGTTGAAAACAGAAAGGTTTTCAGGTTCATCCCCAGGCAAAGATATTATGTCAATCAGATATGGTCCCTTAAGGAAAATGCAAGCCAGATAAAAGCTGACACTCCACAGACTGATGCAGACTCACTGGCTGCTAGAGAAAATGCATATATCAATATGGAGGAATTTTATCTTCAAACATTGCTTTCATTAACCATTATTACATGGAAACTTATGTTATGCGCTCTATGTTGCCAGTGAATTAATGTTTCAAATTTGATTACAAAATGATCTGAGCATGCTAGTTTTTTATTTCATCAGGAAAAAAGAATTACCTAAATATGTCAGACATTTGTCTGCACATATATATGTGCTTGTATGACATTTGCAGTCATGTTCATCATCTAATTATTCTGTATGAAATGAGATTTATTATAGTACAAGTGCAGGAAAAAGAATGCTGGCAGCATGACCCATATATCTAAACACTATGTTCAGTACTCACAGTACAAGCTTATCCAACTATTAAAAAATAAAGATTGGTCAGATGAATAAAAAGATCGACGTTAGCTCACCTGCGCCTCGGCATAGCTTCCCTTGGCCTCGATCCCGTCCGGCCCGATGATCAAGGACGGGAACGGCTCCGCATGCGGCCGCCCCTCGCCCTGCGCCACCAGCGCCTTGGTCCTCTTCTGCATGCTGATGAGCACATTGTGCCAGGTGTTCGCCCGAGACTGCGTCCGCCCGGGGAGACCAGCCACGCTCAGGACTCCAAAGTCCTCCGGCCGCATCTCCAGCACTTCCTCGGGCGTGGCCCCGTCGAGGACAGCGACGAGGCAGGCGCACAACCCCTTGGTGATCTCGGAGTCGGAGTCGGCCGCGAAGCGCAAGCGGCCGCGCTCGTCCACGGCCGCGGTGAGCCAAACCTGCGCGGTGCATCCCATCACGCGGTTGCCGGGCACGCGACCCGCCTCATCGAAGGGCGGGAGCGCGGCGGCGCGGGCGAGGAGGCGCTTGACGCGGTCGACGGGCTCCGGGAGGGTGCCGAACTCATCCGCGAGGAGGGCGAGTCGATGGGCAGCGGGCTGGTTAGGCTGGGAGGCGGCGGCGGTCTCGGGAGAGGGAGAAGGGGTGTGGATGCACCGGAGCAGAGGCATACTCCGGCGGAGGCGAGGGCGCGGTGAAGGCCGGAAGATGGCAGGCTTAAGGGTAGGGTTAGGGTTTGGAAAGAGGAGCTTTGCCGGCGATGGCGGCGTCGTCGTCATGGCGATCAAAGCCGTCGTCGTTGCCGCCATGAAAATTATATTTATGTGATGTGCTCCTCCTTGTTTAATTTTGTTTTATCTATTTTTTTGCTCTTTTGAGGCGCTTCTCTCTTCTTCTTTTGAAGCAAGAAATGTGTGGACTTTACCGACCAAAAAAAGAAGTGATGGACTTCGTTGCCACGCCCAATAATTGACAAAAAAAATAGCAAAAGGGCTCAGCGGAGGTTAATTTAATATTGACAATTTTTTTTAATCATATTAATTTAATGTTAATATTTTTTTAAATTTTATAAGAAACATTAGATTAATTCAATACTCGAACGAAAGTAAAAAAAAAAAATTATAATCCACTCAAATTATTAATTCTAATCTATTAATCTTATATAGATTTATTAATTATATGTGTGAACAAATATTAACAATTTATAGTAACTCTCGAGCTGATTTTCCCCATCTTAAGATATTAAATTTCATCTGTCGATTTTTTTTTTGTTTTCTTAGTGAAATAGTCATCCAATTATTTTAGTTAAATTGAAAAACCCGAAGGATTTATAATTAAAATTTTAAAATCAGCACTACTTTGAAAAATACACAATAATAATTTTAAAATTTTATACAAATAAGTTAACGCATTTGTCCAATGTCGTGTGACATTCCATCCAACTGCAATAAGTCCCTTTTTATATACAAAATATATTAGTATGTAGTATTATAACAAAACAATGTGGATTTGTCCACTCCTTCCCTCGCCACAAAGGACAAGACAAGGCGGCCGGTCACCACAAAAAGGTGAAGATGATTGATGCCACTAGTAAACATGATATTTATGCAAAAAGAAACTATACTTTAAAGTAGATTGACTTCACCCGGATATTTTCTTTTAATTTAATTTACTGTCGTACTGTCTTTATATATATATATATATATATATAATATTTATATAAAAAGTATGTTAATTTTTTTATAAAAAATATTATTACTTTGTGATGTGCTATAAACACTATATTAAATATATATATATATATATATATATATATATATATAACCTAAAGTATGTAAGTACATTGAGTATATTTAACTACTTAATATAAAATCAATAATAAATTTAATAAATTATATTTTTTATTAAATTTAAGATTTATTATTGATTTTACATTAACAATTTAAGATGTGTTCAATATATCTACCTATTTTTTAAGGTGCATTAAACTCATAATATATTGTATATGGGAGGAGGAGGAGATCTAATTGAATGTTCATAAAAAATCGTCTGTCAACTCGCGGTGATAAAAAATATAATTTCATCAAATCAATTTCTAAGTCATAAAAAATATAATTTCATCAAATCAATTTCTAAGTTAATTTTACTAATGCCAATATTACGAGGGTTGATCCAATTTTTATAATAGCATTATTCTTGAATCATTTTAACTATCAGTTGATAATTCTAAATAATTATATTTTTTAAAAATGAAATTTAATATTCGATTAATTTAATATTCGAACGAATTCGATGAAGATAAATTTTAATTAAATTAATATTTTAAAACTTGAATTCGAGATTATTAATTTTATTATTTCTCAACACCGACACATACACTCGCTAATTATATATATCAATCAATTTTAATTAAATAATATTGTTTCATAGCTCACTTCAATCCACTATTTTCTTTAAATATAAATGTGTAGACTTAAATTTATTTTAATAGTAAATGAGATTAAAAGTCTCCTTTTTTGTCATAAATATTTCTCCGGTCGCAAATTATGTGGGCTATTGGTGAACCGAAACTTTGGGATGCACATCATATTTCCATGTGATATGATATTATATTACTAAAAAGGAATATTTATGTGCCTAGGGAAGGGGCTCCTAATGATGAGACAACACCAATCACTTCCTCCTGCTGCTGCTGAGCTTGCACTTGGCCTTTTCTGTTTCCTTTTTTTTCTTTTTTCTTTTCCGACGGCTGCTTCCGGAGATGGAAATGGCAAAGGAAAGGCGAAAAACGGAAGGAAGGCCGCCATCGAATGAGCAAGTTGGTGAATAGTTGAGCTTTTGACTTTCTTAAAAATATAAAGAAAAAATATTTTCGCCTCGTTTTCAAATATTAATATTCATCACGAATAAACCGTTAATAATTCTCTAAAAAAATTAAAAGTTGAAACAAATCATTAAAACACTTTTTGAATGCTTGGTAATTTTAAAATATTTAATTATTATGTCATAATACTTTTTATTGATAAATTATTTATAAATAGATGTTTATCATTATTTTTTATCAAATGAAACTATATAATATGTTATGTAAACGATATTATAAAATAATTATCTATTTTTATCTCTGTAGGTTTTTTTATTTTCTTTAGTTACGACGTATGATCTAACAATTTAGGCATGTTTGAAAACTTTGTAAAAATTTTTCTTCAACATAATTTTTTTAAATACGTTGTGACTACAAAGGGACAAAAGAGATGATGGAGAAAGAAAAAAATAAAGATAAGAGTAGATAATTATTTTACGATATTTTTTTATTTATTATTCTGTATTTTTATTCGATAAAAAATGGAGTAAAAAATTTGTTTGTAAAAAAAATTCACCAATAAAAAATATTACGATGTAATGATTAAATATTTTAAAATTATTAGAGATCCAAACATTTCCTTAATTTTTTTTTACGTCAACAGCTAATCTAAATACTTTTTTAACAATATTTACTATAGGTTTTTTAACATAACTTCCAAACAGAGCCTAATTATACATTAATACTCCACCATCAGGTTCTGCAGAATCAAATGTCTTTAGAACAAGATAGCATTACCTTAATTACCATTGGATAAAAAGAATATATGCAAGTCTCCCAGTTCTACAATTCGTTGATTTCTTAAAAAATATCACTGCGATCTGATGCCGAAAACTTAAAAAAAAAGTGGGGGAAATAAAATAGGTTTTGTTTTGCACCTCTTGTAAATAAAAAATGCTTTCGTTATTTTAATTATCGAACAGGTAAAAGGATATGCATTTTATGATGGTCTTCAACAAATGAATCTATTATGAAATATACTTCATAAACACCAATAAAATTTACTAGTTAACTAAAGAATAAGTAGATGAAAAAAGTATTTATGATGCCACTTAACTAGGGGTGTTCACGAATTGGATTTGATCCGACTCGAATTCAAATTCGACCCAATCCGATTAATTTGGTTCGGATTGGGTTGGGTCGGGTTGATGACAAAATAGTCATCGAATCCGATCCAATTCGATCTTCATTGGGTCATATTGAATCGAATCGGGTCATCGATTTATCCGATTAAATTTTTTATATATTTTTAATTATTTTTTTTATAATATTTAACATCAATTATATTTAAAAAAAATAAAGAAATATATTTTTTTCAATGTTTTATAATGATTTAAAGGATATAAAGTATAAATTTGTAATATACTTTAATTTTAAAGTAATATAAATTCTTATTAAGAGTAAATTAGTTTAAATTTAATAAAAAAATATATAAAAGTTTGGTCATCGGGTTGGGTCAGATTAATCGGGTTCGAAAAATTAAAATCTGTACCCGATCCGTTGATGATCGGGTTATGGTCGGATCGGTTCGGGTCCGACCCGACCAACGATCCGATCCGACCCAATTGAGATTGGGTCGGTTCGGATCATCGGGTTCATCGGGTCGATCCGACCCGGTGAACACCCCTACACTTAACTCACTGAGTCAGTATGTGCATAAATTTAAAAGATATAATTAAAATGAATAAACTTTAAATATTTGAGATAAAGTAAAGGTGTTCGAAGAGCTTAAGAGAGATAAACGAGTGATACTAAAGTCTAAAGTTTAAAAGTAAAGTGAAGATAAATTATAGTTGAAGTACGAAAAAAAGTTAATTCATAAATATTGTCAGAGTAGTAACCGTTTGTTGCCATCACATATTACAATACGTAATAAATTTTAAAAATATACATATAAAGTTATTGCTCTTTTTATTATTTTAAATTTTTAAGATTATTGATAATACATTTAAACATAATATCAAAATCAAAGGCCTAAATTTAAATTACGATGTTGTTCGTATTAAAAATTATTTTTTTTAATCCGACTAAATCAGATTATTTAAACATTATTTGTTGTAATTATAACCTTAATTATCAAAATTTGATGGGATATCATAGGATGGAGTGTATTTGGACAGTAAATAAAGCTCGAATCCTAATATTACTTCTTGTTATTGCGTTGTGGCCATAAGATAGCAATTATAATGGACATGTACTCATCTTTTTATCCGCATATACGTGCACATAAGAAAAAAAGAACATACTGATGAGTGATACAATTTGTAGTGTGCCCTGTTTTTAGGCAACATTCTGTTTGTGTACTCGTGCCTCTTCATAATTTGGATCATCCGCCTCTTCAGCAACTAGCTCTCGACATGTTTAACGGTCGGGACTAAAATGAAAAAAAAGTTGCAATGTAGCACTCGTGATATTCTCACGGGCAGCGGCATAGACAATGGGCACATTGAATTTTGTTTTGAGGTACCGGATATGACCTGGAGATTTTGTGTAGCCGCCGAAGACGAGGGTGCACTTATTGCAATTAAATTCATGTCTGCCATCCAACCAAAGGAGGTTGGGATAATTAAGTATGTCTCGAGTTCGAGTCTTTATGAACGTAGAATATTTTTATTGAAAGTCTCATCTGTCATAGTCAGACACACGATCCGAGACAACACTAAATTAGTCGGGACTATAATAATTTTGAAATAAACTGTGAACAATGCACTTTTTAGTGCCACGTGGGTTGAACGATGACATTGTTTTTCGTATACTCGGAGTGACAACTAAAAAAATTCACGTCCGCCAATAAATTTTCACCAATTACTTCTTAATTTACTATTTCTTTGTAAAACTATTTGATATAGAGACTCATGATTGTAATATAAGAAGACATTATTTGAAAAAATAATACATAAATTTTGCTTATGATAATTAAAATTGAGATTCTTGATTCACAAGACAAGATTTATATAAAATAAAAATCATTCTGATTGTCATTTTGAGTATTCAAGAATCATCGAATATATATAAACTCCTCGTTGATATTGTAACCACATTAACTAATCAGATAATATAAAATCACTATACAGTTGTTTGATTCGGAAATAAATTTAAAGAGAATATAATATTCTTGTATATATTTTAAATATTAATTTTTTATTTCACCTAATGTTTGAATTGATATGAACGAAATTTGACGATATATTATATTAATTATTTACTATTTATATTAATATAGAAAATAACCATTATTTGATTAACTAATTAATAATTTTATATAATATACTATTATTTACATAATCACATAGTATAAATTAATTAAATTTATAAGTATAAATAATTTCTAATTTGTGATTATAATAAATAATATAAAATAAATATAATGATACTGTATAAATATAAAAAATGAATTATGATTAGAAAGAGAAAAAAAGAGAGTAAAATATAAAATATTATTCTTTTTGGGTAGAATAAGAAATGTGGAACATGTAGTTAAAAAATAAGTGATTTGATGATTTTTCTTTGTGATTTTAAAAAATATATATTCTTATTTTGATAGGTGTTTAACTATATTCTTAAAAATAAGTAATAATTCTCCTATTTAATCTCCAATCAAACACCTCCTATAAACTCTTCTAAGATGCCATTGACGTGTCAAATTTTCAATCTTAATTTTTTGATGATCTACCTACCCATCTCAGAAAAAGGAAATGAAAATATCAGATTCTAATCTGGGCTATAAAACCTGTGCGGGCTCACAAGGTTTCCTTTGGGCTGATGGACCCATTGAGAATCTGGGCTGGTACTGGTCTCTAATTCCAGATTCGGCCCAGCGTAGATTGTTAGAAACATCCACGCATATATTCTTTTGAAAAAAATGGAGGTATTTTCTAATTAAGTAGAGAACACTTTATTTTCTATATCCTTAATCGTAGGATGTTTAATTTATAATAGATATATTTAGGAGAGAAAAAAAATAGAAGAAAAAAAATCTAATTTTTACCGTAGATTTAATATCTTACGATTAAAAATTTAGATAGGATGATATTTCATACTTAACTAGGGAACACTACATTGAATCCTATTCTTTTTGCTTTTTTAGCTCTTGAAGTTCTTTCTTTTTTTTTCCTAAAATACTATTTACTCCAATTGGTATAAATCGACTGATTTTTCCTTTTTTAAAAAGATGAACACGCAGATCTTGGAACACTACATTTGACTTCCATAAAAAGAAAAATTAAGATCTGACTCGATCTTAATAGCTACACGACGTATCCAAGAGCAACCCCATCTCCTTGTATATATACACAGATACACACATAAATACACTTATTTATTTGGCAAAATAATTAAAAATTAAAAATTAATAAAGCGATTCCTTTAAAATGTATTCAATGTGATCGTGAAACATTCTTACTCGATGTATTATTTTCTTTATTTCCTTTTTTTTCTGAAAATCAAACTATATCTATTAAATGAAGCCCGATTGGCCAAAAGAGATTGAGAATCCAAATATTGATTTACGCCGTAACGCAAGAGCGAGCTGAGTGATCACCCGGTCCCCTCGGGTTTTGACAAATGGCCTTGCTCCCCAAGACACATAAAATCTTCATTATTATTTTTCTTCTATTTTTCTACAGTATAAAATAGTTAATATTAGCTTCTTTTTTTTTTGGCATGCACAGTGTGCATTATCAACAATCCCGAGTAAGAAAAAATTCATAAAAAAATATTTAAATTAAAAAATATGTAAATAGAAAAATATTTAAATAAAAAAATATTAAAAAGTTCGAAACGGGGAGCCTTTAGCTTGGCACGCAAGAAAGCAAGGCCAAGGCGAGGCGCCAGAGCCCGAAATGCCGAGCCTAACTCCGTACCTCGGGTCCGTACCAAGCAGTACGCGTAACGCGCGTGACTGTGAGATAGTCCGTTGCTCCGAGCCTCGGCGGCTGAGATGTTTCCCGCCCAATCCCGAGGTCGCCTGCTTGCTTCGCGTGGTGGACAACAACAACACCTGCGGAGGGCGGATGGAGAGCTTATAATGAGGAGACTGAGAGCACGAGGAGGAGGAGGAGGAGGAGGAGGCCGCCGCTCCCATTTTAAGGTGCCGCCTTTCCAGACACCTTGACTTCACTCCACTCCACTCTTCTTGCGAGCCCGTAAGCTTCTGGAGGAAGGGGATGGCAAGGTATGCGTCGCTCGTCTCACTGGTGGATGGAATGGATTGATCCTTTTTAATGTATTGCGATCATGCGCCGTAGAAGGGGTTCTGGAATCATGTCTGGTTTAGGGTTTCAGGGGTTTGTGAGCGAATGGACGTATAAAGATTGCTTCTTTTTTGTCCTGCATTTGTGTTGATACATTTTCTCCCCTTTTTGTCCAATCTTTAGTTGAATGATCGGTGAAAACTGGTGTTTTTCCTTCTGACAATCCTTTTTGTGTAGTAAAGGTGCATTTTGTACGTATAAACCCTAGCTGTATAGTTAGTATTTTCATGTTGCTTATCGCTACCGCTTGATATTTCCATTTGAGGATTCGATCACATAGTCTTTTGCTTCATTTTGCGCAGACATTATGCATTCTTGCTAGGCTACATTTGCGAATTCCTAACTATTGAATGAGATTTTTAAGGAGGTTGTGCAATCTGTTCTTTAGAATTAAACTTCTTTCCTTTTTTTAGCTTTTGTATATATGTGTTTGTGCTTGTATCTGCTAATACTTTTTTTTTCTCGCTAAATGCATATTTTTTTCTAATCTCTGTACCTATTATGTCTTTTCTTCACAAAGATGGTATCTTCCTCCATCAAGCAAATCTTATTCAAAAACCAAAAAAAAAGAAGAAAGAAAAATGTTGATGGATTTATGGGTAGATTATCTAATTTAATATGGTCTTCAAACATGAATATATTCAAACTCCAAGTTATCTTTTGTTAAAAGTAAATTTTCTCATCCAAGTGGTGGATCGGGCCAACACCTCAAAATTTTCCAATCTACACATGAAGGGAAATGTAAGAATATAAATATTTAACATATGTTCTTTCTAATGACTTAAGTTTTTAGTGGGTAGCTATCTGATTTGACAGTATTTTGTCTTTTGGAGAGCCTCCTCCATTACACACTTGTACATTCTCTTTGAGTTTAATACATGCAGATGGCTAATATAATTTGTAATGATCATTTCCTCGCTAAAATGAAGTCAAATTTGTTTTTTTATTTGTTGCATTTAATGCTTCGGCTTGTTATTCTTGTTCTAGATCATGGCTCATCACTAGCAGGGGAATTGCAAGAAAGGTGAAGAATGGCAGCAGGATTGATAATTGCCCAATTAAGGATGGGGGAGTAGATGCGAAACGAGAGTGTCCTAATTGCAATCACGTCATTGATAATAGTGATGTAAGTTATGTAGGAATCACAATCACCTTCTCTTTCGTTTTTACTATGAAAGTGAGCTATTAATAGTCATGTTTGGTATTTAGATTTTACTTTCTGTCAGAATTTTTTTTGGCTTAATCTCATTCTAAAAATAGGAAAACCGTGTGTAAACAAATCCTAGTATTGACTGAATGCATGTTTAATTGCTACTTTTTTATGTTGATCCAAGTTAAGTTTCTGAGAGGTATCCTACAATCATATGATGGAAATAGGAGACATTGCTTACTGCTATTTATACCCCTCGTTCATGAAGTCTTTATTATCTGTAAATAAGACACCAACACAGGAGAAGGAACCTGTTCCTAAACATGATAATGGGATTCTAATTTCCTGTTTCATAGGTTACACTGGAATGGCCTGGACTTCCTGCTGGCGTTAAATTTGATCCATCCGATGCTGAGCTTTTGGAACATCTAGCAGGGAAAGTGGGGCTTGAAAATTCAAAGGCTCATATATTAATTGATGAATTCATTCCAACTCTAAATGAAGATGAAGGGATTTGCTATACTCATCCTGGAAATCTCCCTGGTAAAACATGTACCTATGGCAATATCATTTCTTTCTTTGAACTTTAACATTTACATTGTAATTTATGAATTAGGTGTCAAGAAAGATGGCAGCAGTGTCCATTTCTTCCACAGGATATCCAATGCATATGGAATGGGACGCCGCAAGCGACGAAAGATCCAACCAAGTGGAATGTCTGAGTCACGCGTTAGATGGCACAAAACTGGAAAAACTAAATCTGTGCTTCAGAATGGAGTCTTCAAAGGATGGAAGAAGATAATGGTTCTTTATAAGAGCAATGCAAGGAGTTCCAAACCTGATAAAGCCAATTGGGTGATGCATCAGTACCATCTTGGACCTGAAGAAGATGAGAAGGACAGTGAACTTGTAGTTTCTAAAATTTTCTTCCAACAACAAATGAATATACATGATAAGATTGACATGGATCCACCTAATGAGGAACATGATATATTTACTGCAAGGGTTGGTCCAAGAACCCCCAAAACCACTACGCCACAACCTCCTCGGGATAAAGAGAGTTCTCCATCTGAAATGAATCAGCTTGGTCTTAATTATCTGCCCGAACAGGTAGTTCAACTTTATTTTGGTATGCTTGTGATGTTTCTTCGTTCAGTCATAGAATGTGTTCTATATGAAATGATGCAAATGCTAAAAAAATCAAAGATGCTGTCAGAATGATGCTGAATTTAGTTGACAACTTGACATGTTACCCAAGAGTTCTTGCATAACCTAGATTGCTGAGAATATTGACACTCTGAAGTGCCAGGTTTCAACTTCTCTGTTTTTGCAGGTGTGTCACTCTTTATCTTAGAGTGAATAATAAACAAGATAACTCTAGCCATGTTCTTTTTTGCCTGTCTAAATGCCTCTACCTTATCATTAGCCGCCTTGATAGTGTTGTTAACTACTGGATCTTTCTTTTGAATCTTTTTCAAATGTCCTGTCTTTCAATATTCAATTTGTTGAATGATTATATATCAAAAAAATTTCAGGGGGAGCAGCACCAAGTAACTGAGCCACTTTTATCACCATTACCTGTTGTTAGTTTGAAGGATGAAGAAAACACCCCTGCATGGTGGGCAGGTGAATCTCAACCTGTCAATGATGATCCAGAGCCAAGCAAGTTGCATGAATCATTGCTATGTCATGAGGTCCTTGACTACTTCCATCCTATGGAAGAATCATCTCTCCGCCTTAGCTATTCAAACTTGGATGCTATCCGGGATGAAACACTTGCACCTAACAATACAACTTGTGCATTCTCTGATCTTGATAATGTATTAACTGATACACCACCAGATTTCCAGCTCTCTGTAAGATCCATGTCTCTCTTGTGCTCTTTTGATGTGACAAAAACTGTCTTCTCAAATATTTATTTTGATATGCAGGACTTGCAGTTTGGTTCCCAGGACAGCATACTGAGCTGGCTAGACAGATTTTGATCTCGCCGTGGGTGTTCATGAAGGGCCCAATTTTGAGTCAGTGGCTTTTGCATCTTTTACAATATTATGCTTTCAGTTGTACATTGGAAGAGATGCAAGTTGCTCGTGGCCTTCATCTTTTGACCCGTCGTAACTTTGCTGTGACTATAACTCTCAGTTTGCTTGTTTGCAAGATTTTGCATAGGCTGTTGATTCACCATAGGAAAGCCATGTGTCCATTTATATCTTATGCATCAGCAGTCTGTTTTGTACTTCTCAGCAGGTGTTAAGTTGATTCTGAACTAATGCTGAACTTTGGATTCATATGTATTACTGGCGAACTATGATGTTTCCTTCCATTAAAGTTCTAGAATCATGTTTACGAGTAACAAAAAAGATGAGTATTTGGTTGTTACCATGTGAAGCTAAATTCAGATTTGTCACTGGAGCTTTCGATATGTTGGATAAAATGACAAGTTTGAAGGCAAGAAAGCTTGAACCTATCGAAAGCACCTTCATCAGCTATAACTTGCATGTTTTACTTAGAAAAGTTTTGCTTGGACATCGGTTGGAACTTAAGCTCTTAGATTCCAATTGAGAAATAATACGAAAAAGTGAAGTACTATTAGGCTTAAAGTTTTAGATGATGTAGATAGTCCATCATTTTTAATACATTTTCAAGAAAATGCACCTATTGCTAATACTCATAATTAAGGACTATGAAGTAGTACATGTGGCATTAATCAAATTGTGTAGAGCGCACTTGGAACCCCTGCTTGCTAACTTGATCTGATATTTTATCTCATAATCCAATAACAATGATTAACATGCCCCATTTACGACCTCTAAACACGGCTTAATTAAGGGAGAAGTCAGAAGTGTTCTATGCTTGTCTTCTTACACTTCTTCCATGCAAGTGAACTCTCCCTTTATCTGTACATATATACAAGCATATATAAAGTACATGTTGATCATGATCTGGGCCATACGTGGATCATGGCCGAACTAGTATTATTAGTAAGTTGATGTGGTATAACTGGTCCTCCAAAGAGATTGATATCCAAAACAATAAACAAATACTAACTACTAACTGTTCTATTTCGAAAAATAGAATTCTAAAGTGAAATTTTATTTACATACGAACATATTTGTTTTTAGCAGTGTATATAACTTACAATTAAGTACTCACACTATCAAATATGAATCGGCCTTGGTTAGCTATGTGCTTCAGGAGTTATCAAAAGTTAATAGCCTCATGTTCGAATCTCAAAAGACTCCAATTTGACCATGGTTTATTATTATCGTGCCCGTCCGAATACCAGATTAGTCGGATGCTAATAACTTTGGATTACTGGTCACGACCATCAATAAAAAAAGATTTATATTTTTTTTGCAAGATGGATATATTAATAGTTTTGGATATCAATTGAGAAAAAAATAATACCCACGTTTAACTATGAATAGTTGCATATTTTTTTGAATGTAGTATAAACATACATTATAAACATTTTACTTAGGCCACACTACATATGCATTTTAGCCATCAATATATATTAAAGTAGAAGGGACCAATGCATTGTTGGAGATTATACTCAATATGTGCTTTATTGTAGGAAAACAGTGGAAGCATTACATTGGTAATCATGGGTTTGTGGGGTTTGCTCCTCAAGATAAGCGGAAGTGGCCCGGGCTTTTTCTAGGCCACAAGGCAAACTTGCTTGCCACTTTATTCGGGATTAAGTTGAGGATAGCTTATTCTTTTAACCTTGATGGCTCCATTTTTAGAATTAAGAATCAGTAGCCTATTAGTGCATCATGGATACTTTTTTTTGGATTTTTTTTCTTTATTTCTGTAAGCCACACCTACTTATATCTATCTAATTTTGATTTGGTAGGTGTATACAGCAAAAATCTACACTATTAAATGCAATTCAAATTTCTGATTAATCTAAGCCTGAATAGCAATAAATAAAGGATAAGTAGAGTTACAATGAACTGATACATTTTAGCTTGATAGAATAAGCAGAAGTAATCATTTTACTTGGTCTGAAACAGAAATGAAGATATAAGAGAACAGATGATGATATCTCAATTGGAATTCATGATGTTGATATGAGGGAATAGGCCTGCAACAGGGAGCAAATATCTGATGAACAAAATGATGGCAAGTGTTAACATCGGAAAAATAAATTGATGGCAAGTGAAGTAACTCATTCGAACAGGACACTCAATATGACATCGAGTATATCTCCATTACTGTATGTTGATATCTGATGTATTTTCACTATCACAAAGTTGATCTTATATTTAATCAACATGAAAATGTAGCAGTTGAGAGGTTGGATCCAATTCAGAAACACATTTATGAAAACAATGGGAGAAAAGTGAAACACATAGTTTCGGATATGTTTGGTTATATTTGTTTATAATAGACTATAGCAACCGATTGAGCTTCAACAAATGAGAAATCAGATGAACAAACATTGAAAACATCTTCCAAAACCCCTTGAGTCCATCCTTGAATGAGGCATCAACATCCTAAAAGATATGTGACATAAAGTTACTTTCAGAGACTCTTTTATTGTGATTCTGATTTAAAACCTCTTTCTGTACTATGTCCAAAGCCTCTTTCTTAACAAGCCTAAAAATTCAAACTAATTAAGGACCACACTCACCACACATCAACCCTTACCCTTATCCTCCTCCCCAAAACCGGATTTCGGTTGTCGGCATCCCGGTCTCAATCCGAGTTTGATCAGCTATGTAGAAATGAGACTCGATCCCAAATTAACTAAGAATAAAACTAAGATGATCCGATTATCCAATTCTATTTTTGTTACATTAAATATTTTACACAAACATAATGTTTATAAATATTAATTATTATTAATTAAAAATCCTCTTTTTCATACATTTTAGATAAATTGCATCATATGTTTGAAGTAAAATTTATAACATATATGCAAATAATACAAATATATATATATATATATATATATATATATATATGGAAAAGAATGTGTAGCACAAGACACTTTCTATACAAGTGAACAATGATCATTTTTTTTGTACAAAAAGTAATGTTACTTTTTGATGCGCTACACACACTACACTAAAAATGTGTTGTATTAAAAGTGCATATATATATATATATATTCTAATATATTTATATATTATACTAATGTTAGGATTAAATATGAAAATTAGGAATTCAAATTTGATCTTGACCTAGAATTTGCTAGGTTTTTGGGCAACTAGCTCCGTTTTCGATACGAAAATATTTAAGACTAGGACAAATTCTTAAACGAACCAGATGAAATTGGACCGAGATAGAATTCGCCTCAAGCCTATCATCAATACAACTTCTTGATTGATTAGTTCTCTTGTACATGGACCATGGATTGAGTGATGTATAGGAAGAATGCCAATGTGAAACAAGTAAGTAGTTTGTGACAGATCCAGAAGGCAAGAAGATGCAGCAGTAATATATATGTGACCAAAGGTTCAACAGGGTGTCAGGAACAGAGTTAACTCCTTGCTGATGCCCACCATATGAATTTGATACATATGTTACCCCCACCTTATTGAAAGAAGCCTGTGCCAATAATTTTCACTTTGCCAGCAAAAAGCTACTCAAAATCTAATACTCAATTTATTGCTATGATACTGAAATGATGTCACCCCTATTAATTAATTCTCAGAGACGCTTTCTCTACGCATACGTGCATACAGGTACCAATCATCACGAGAAAAACAAATCTAATTTGATAGAAAATTGAACACTTATATAGAAAAAAAATAGAAAAAAAATCAATGAAAAAAAGTACTAAATTCAAGTGTTTTTGATATATGGAGAGGAAAGAGACGCTCTGATACACACAATCTTCCTGATACCACTAACTATATTCTATGGCACATCTGATCATAAGATACATGTATATTTTCTTTTTGCAGTTGCATACACAATTTCCCTGAAAATTGCTGTTTACATTGTTGGAATCGAAAATATGAAACTCATATATTAATCGCCCATGTCGTTTAGTTATGATCTTTAACTTTATAAATAAGATGATGTCTCTAAACTTGATAGCAAAGCAATGATACATATTTGGTATGTATGTGTAGTTCATCTTCACAAAGATTTCTAACAGAATACACATTTGTATTTTTGATCATATAATACATGTACTATACTTGTATACAAGTACTCTCTCTCTCTCTCTCTCTCTCTCTCTCTCTCTCTCTCTC
>LTAE01000220.1:92136-103294 GCA_001647135.1 Pontederia paniculata | reverse complement strand
CTCTCTCTCTCTCAATTGCTTTCTATTCAACCACTCTCCTAACTTTGTCTACCATGCACCCAGAAACTTGCTCGCTCAAAGTAATCCAAAGGGAAAGTGACTGACAGAAGAACAAAGAAAGGGCAAAAAGAGAGAGAGAGAGAGAGAGAGAGAGAGAGAAAGTGTGTGTGTGTGTGTGCAGACAAACGAAGACAACAACACGCTGCATGCTCTGGGAAACAGAAGCAAGCAGTTACAGAGCCGCGCTGCCTCGCTCTTTTTAGGCAGCTCTTAACTGCACCGAAGCCTTCGAACCTTGGTCTCCTGCGCTTGATCAAGAGGACCTACTCCATTGCCGGAAGCTGCAGGCTGCTGATGAACAACTAATCTCACCATTAGAGCGTCCAAGATGAAGTTTATGAAACTTGGAACCAGGCCTGATGCCTTTGTCACCAAAGAAGCCATAAGGTGATGATGCTCTTCTCTGCAACCAGTCCTATGTTTATTCTTCCATTTTCGGAGCTATACGTTAAATCTACAGCATGTTCTGAGCTCTGCAAGTGCAGGTCCGTTTCCTCAGAAGTGGCCACTGACCTCATCATCCAGGTTCAGAGCAGCGTGTATCATCTGCACAAGGTCAGTGATCTTTTATCTGTTTTGTTCTTGATATAAACAGATTTTGTAAAATTTTCGACTTGTTTCAGTCAATTAATGCCTAATTTTGTGGTCTGTCGTGGATGCAGTTTCCGCTGCTGTCTAAGTGCATGCGCCTCCAGAAGCTCTGCTCTGAGCTGAAGGGCTCGTCGGAGAGCGCTGTCATCCAACTTCCGGACATACCAGGCGGCGCAGAGGCCTTCGAGCTATGTGCTAAGTTTTGCTACGGCATCACCGTTACCCTCAGCGCCCTCAACATCGTGCCGATCCGATGTGCCGCCGAGTACCTTCAGATGACCGACGGCATCGACCGGAGCAACCTCATCAGCAAGCTCGAGGTCTTCTTCAAGTCCTGCATCCTGAGACGATGGAAGGACACGTTGATCACGCTGCAGAGCACCAGGCAGTTTGCTCCGCAGTGCGAAGAGCTCGGCATCACCGGCCGGTGCATCGACGCTGTTGCCACGAGCATTATCGGCAGCCCTTCGAAGCTGAGCTCGTCCATCACGAGTAGCAGCCACAGGGAGACCTCGAAGGATTGGTGGGCTGAGGACATTGCAGAGCTAGGGATAGATCACTACTGGAGAATAATGGTTGCTGTCAAGTCTGCCGGGGTGGTGCCCAACAAGCTCACCGGCGAGGCTATGCGGGTTTACGCCAGCCGGTGGCTCCCGAATGCGGCGAAACACGGCCACCAGAGCGAGCCAGCAGCTGATGGCTCTTGCTCAGAGTCTCTCAAGGAATTAACAACGAAGCATAGGCTCCTGTTGGAGAAGTTGGTAAGCTTGGTACCAGCGGAGAAGGGCTCTGTTTCCTGCAGTTTCCTGCTCAAACTTCTGAAGGCGGCGAACATACTGAACGCCTCGGCGTCCTCGAAGATGGAATTGGCACGTCGAATCGGTCTGCAACTGGAGGAGGCAACCGTGAGTGATCTCCTCGTACCATCTGTATCATACTCCGACCAGATGCTCTATGACGTCGACATAGTGAGCACCATACTGGAAGAGTTCATGCTCCAAGGACAGAGTCCCCCGACCAGTCCTCCCAGAGATAGGCTCCGGTGCGAGCGGAGGCGGTCCCGGTCGGCCGAGAACGTCGAGTTCGAACTCCAGGAGAACAGCCGGAGGTCGTCCTCGGCCTCTCACAGCTCGAAGCTGAGGGTGGCCAAGCTCATCGATGGCTATCTGCAAGAGATCGCCCGAGACGCCAACCTGCCATTGGAGAAGTTGATTGCTCTTGCCGAGGCTGTTCCGGACTTTGCAAGGGTCGATCATGATGACCTCTACAGAGTCATCGATACATATCTCAGGGTAATCTTACTTGTTTCCAATCTTCGATCCTTCTTAGATTTTTGCATATATTGTTCTTTCTAAGAAGAACACGGCAACAAAGATTGAATCTTTTTGCGTTTTATCTGACAGGCACATCCGAATCTCGACAAGAATGGAAGGAAGAGACTGTGTCAGATTCTGGACTGCAAGAAGCTCTCCATGGAAGCCTGCATGCACGCTGCACAAAACGAGATGCTCCCTCTGAGAGTGGTCGTGCAGGTCCTGTTCTTCGAGCAGTCGCGCGCTGCCATGGCCGGCGGTCAGGTGGCCGAGCTGCCGAGCAACCTCAGGGCGCTGCTGGCCAGGACCGCGCAAGGAGCAGGAGACAAAGAAGCACTGAAGCTGCACCACATCGGCTCCGCGACACCAATGGAGGACGGCTGGAGCATCTCAGGGCTGAATTGCCCGTCGACGAAGTCGTCGACGCTCAAGATGAAGCTCGCGGAGGAGGACAATGGCGCGGACGACGACATGATTCCAAGGGACGTCCTCCTGAGAAGCGCCTCTTCAAGGTTCAAAGCGCTGTGCGCCATTCCTCACAAGCCCAAGAGGATGCTCAGCAAACTGTGGCCCATGAACAGAAGTCTAACTGAGAGGCATTGAAGACCAAGTTCATCCCTTTTTTTTTACTTTGTTCTTCCATCACTTCTACTCAAAGCAGAGGGATCAAATATTGTAATATGGAGTGCATGTTGTTCTTTCTCTGTTTGATCTTTGGATAAGACCACCATAAGAGGTGGTGCTGCTGCAGCTGGGCGCAGGTATTGGATTCTCCTGTGCACCCAGTTCTGTACCTTGGACTAAAGTATTTAATAACTAGGAATGAGCCAAAGGAGCCACCAATGGCAATTCTAAATGTTGTTCACCATCATAACTCATCATATTCCTCTTCTGTACATAACTCCATCTATGTGGATTGCCCCTTACCCTCATGCATGGTCTACCCATTTGTGGATTCTTTATGTTGTTTGTTCATCATGAAGCTGTGATCAGATCAGATGTTTTGATCATTTCCCTTCTACCAATAATTAGTACTTTTCTGGTCAATAATGATGATAGCAACAGCTCTCGGTTAGTACTAATTTAATGCCAATTGTGGTCTAATATACCAGTATAACTGAATCCTTTTACATTATCTGGTTTTATTACAGTATAATGATGTATTATATGAACTTGTTTTGGCCTAGTGTCAGTTTTATTCTTCAGGTATAAAAAAATTTCAAGTCCTAATGTTGAGACTTCTTTTCATCAGCTTTTAGAGGACAAACCTAAAAGCTTTATTGTCCAGAAAGGGCGATCGGTCATGGAACTATGGATATCTAATAAGCTTAAACTTTCAGATAAAGTGTACACTTCAGGAATGTGAAGATTAGGCTCTCAAATAAATGCATAGAGCAAAAAATAGAAAGCTAATCTCATCAAAAAATGTTGATGACCAGTGTCAAAGACCAAAGTGGCATGTCTAGGGAAAAACCAAGTGGTATTTCAGAAAACAAAATGCAAACTTCGTTTCAGAAACCAAAATGGATGCCATTGAGTCTGTAGTGATTGAACTGAACTTTCTTTTTCCTCTCTGTTCTTCAAGTGTTAATTAATAAAGTTATCAGGTAAACTGAGAAACCTAATGAAGTCAAAACCCTGATATAACCTTAGCAATTTAGTGACCTACAGGTGAAAAGTCAAGCACTTTCTTCCTTGTCAATAATTTAAATGCTCAACTCAAAAGCTTGAAAATATCAACACAACAATGGCCCATGATGAACCCCTTTATCTAATTAAAGGCAAGAGGCTTACTCACAAAATTGAATTTTCAATTGCGTTATTATTAGCAGGTGACTGTATCTTAGAATTCCAATATCTGAACTGAATAAAATCGAGCTGAAGGATATCTTTCATGCATCCTGTGTTCATAGCAAACCTAGTGAAATTTCTTCTTCTCCATTGAGCTGGAAGACATCAACCAATGATCAGTAACAATTCTTAATTTGCAGAAAAGAACAAAACATAACAGGGAGAGCAAATTCTTATGCCATGCTTACATCTTGTGCGTCGTTATCCACTGAATTGAGTGAAATTTGTGGGACCAAATGCTTTAAAAATGCTTCAAGCTCATACCTGATGAGTTGCTGGCAGTTGCCTTCACTGTTAGCCACTCAGGGAACCAAAACCAGCAGAGTGTTCCCCACTCTCTCTTTCTCCCCTCTCTCTCTCTCCACTTCTAACATCACTGTTACTATTACTATTACTGCTTCATCAGCCTATCTCTCTCCAAAAAGCCAAAATTAAGCATCACAACTCACAAGTGGTCTCCAAAAGCCAACCACCCTTTTGTACAAGATTGCACACTAATGCCGCACTGAACACAAAAGCCATACACAATTAACCACTTCTTTGCTGTCTATTCCTTCTTTTCCTACCAGAAAAGATGATGGTACTAAGAATTCTGATTGCTAGTTTTAACCTCAAGTAGTTATAGTTGATTGATACATATGCTGTCAATCAGACAAGAGTGTGCCTTTGACTTCTGGTTATCTCCTTTTATTCCTTGCATTCAGAAGAAAAAAAAGGGAGAGACATGCTTGTAGGATCGATCATGCGCACTTATTATGACATCTCTATAAGATCAGCAACCTTCTCTCTCTTGACACCAAGTCAACTCTTCACTCGAAACTTGAACTGATCCATTGAAAGGTTTGTCGATCTGTGATCATGCATCTTAGCAGAGAAAGGAAATGTGGTCGTTTCACTGTTTGACCATGATGATCACAAAGAAGTATCAGTTCATATCCATGCAGTTAATTATAAATATATGACAGTTCTGATGCAAATTAGTGCCTGCTTTGTTGTATTTCCATTAGCCTATGAAATCAAAGTATACACATAATGGTACATTTCTGCTCAAATAAATGCTTGAAGGATCATATAACATACATAGTAGAAATCTGAAGTCTATTAAGCAGACAAGAAGTAGTTAAGCTTAATGCACTAACTGTAGATTTTTGGTTCCAAACATCAACTGAGCCTTTCAAAAACAAAAGAATCCAATCAACTCATCAGCTCCAAGGAAACCAAGTTAAGAAAATATATATGAGCTAATAGACTGCCAAATTGTTTTCTGATGATTAGCTTAACATTCTGCAGTTATAATGTGTGGAAAGGTGCAGTAGCCAACGTCCAAAAGGGCTCCCAAATGATGGGGTCACATAAATAAAGTTAATATCATCATTGTTCTAATGGAATATAGAGGCATGCATTCAGCTAAAAAGTTGCACCTCATATGGAAGCTAATGCTGTATTTTTTCCCCTTGGAAGATTAATATGATCAAGTTGCTGTTATCATTATACTTTTCCTCTCACTCCCTTAATTCTGATCCATGCAATTGAAGCTGATATAATAATAGTATGAATAGCACACAAATTAGGACCTCTACCAGCTACTTTTGCAAAAGATGAACCCCCATCTTGTAACATATAAAACTTTTTTTTTTAATTTCCTCCTTTTTTATGCAAACTTTAGCATGCAAAAGCTTAAATCACTTTATATATAAAGTACTCTTTCCTTGGAAGGTCAAGGCATACATTGCAACTTAGTGGAATCATTTGTTGGTATAACATATAAATTAAGATTTAGGCAGTCCATTCATCATCCCTCGATTTGAGTATTAAGAGATTTCGGATTGGAAATTCATCGATGAGATTTATGTACTATTTTATTTTCACTCTTTTCTTTCTTAATAGTGAGAATTTGATTAGCTCCGAATCTATAGTAGTCGAAACAATATCAAGAGAACAAACACGCGAGACGTCTTACAAGAGAACAAACACGCAAGAAAAGCTAGTGTCTGATCAAATCAATCAAGAGATAGGGCTTCGGCCAAACATCTTTTTCTTAAACTAGGACGGACGTACTCACTCTCTTTGTTTGAGGGAGAAGTTCCATCATGTAGCTGGCTATGTCATTTGATTTATTTTAATATTATGAAAGGTCCATGGTGTAAGGCTAAGTTCACATATATAATTTGCATCAAGGCTCTCGTCAAAATGAATTGTTCTTGGAATCAAGTTAGAGAGTAACCTGACTGCCGTGCGCTCAAAGCCGAGTTAGGTAAGGCCGTGAACTCATGGTCGACCAAGTGGTGATCAGGTCCCACTAACATAAATTAATCATACCTCACACAACTTGGGCCCCGTCGCCATGGGGGCAGTTATGGCCGTGTCTCACAAAGCACTAAGGTCATGCATGCTGTGATTGCTCATGAGAGATAGAGAGAGAGAGAGAGAGAGAGAGAGAGAGAGAGAGAGAGAGAGAGAGAGAGTATCAATCAAGAGATAGGGCTTCGGCCAAACATCTTTTTCTTAAACTAGGACGGACGTACTCACTCTCTTTGTTTGAGGGAGAAGTTCCATCATGTAGCTGGCTATGTCATTTGATTTATTTTAATATTATGAAAGGTCCATGGTGTAAGGCTAAGTTCACATATATAATTTGCATCAAGGCTCTCGTCAAAATGAATTGTTCTTGGAATCAAGTTAGAGAGTAACCTGACTGCCGTGCGCTCAAAGCCGAGTTAGGTAAGGCCGTGAACTCATGGTCGACCAAGTGGTGATCAGGTCCCACTAACATAAATTAATCATACCTCACACAACTTGGGCCCCGTCGCCATGGGGGCAGTTATGGCCGTGTCTCACAAAGCACTAAGGTCATGCATGCTGTGATTGCTCATGAGAGATAGAGAGAGAGAGAGAGAGAGAGAGAGAGAGAGAGAGAGAGAGAGAGAGAGCATGATATACCGACAGTAGGAGCTGTTGCGTTGAAGACCTTTTAGCACCGGCATACCTAACAAAACATTGATTCATAATAACACCACTATATGTATACTTATTCTCGACTTGTCACCTCATAATGATCCAATCCTAATAAATCTAATATATATATGTGGAAAATGGCCGGGTCATATGAATGCGAGAGCAAGAGGCTCAACAGTAGAAAGGACAAATTTATTATTTTATACATGCACATTATATATTTATAAATACAAAGAATATGTATATATTAAGGGGAAGGGGCTCATGTGTATAATTGTATATTGTGTTGTAAATGCTGGTGCATGTGTTATGGCGTCTTTTTTTGGGGGGCCAGTTCACATACATACATACATACGTGTATCATTACTGTACTGTCTTCTTGTCCTATGTTGATGTGCGAGTCCAGCTGGCCGGTCCCCAATGAAGGACTCTGTCCTCGCTGGCTTGCTGCAATCATACATATACAAGTATATGTATACAACATATATTATTTTTTTTATTACAAACTATGATCTCATACATAAAAAAATTGAAAAGAAAGAAATATATAAATCTTATTGTGAGAATTCAAATCGAGATTTATCAATACTCAAATCGATGAATGAGTTACTACGTCACGCTCTTATTATTTGTATAATATATATTAACGATCAGTTAATCGTGTTATCAAGTTTATATATGTACAAAATGTTTTTAAAAATAATTTATTTTAATCTATTAATAGGGTAATGTGCATCTCATTTATACTATAAAAAATTGGATGACTCGTATGCATGCAACTACATGAGCATTTTATCATTTTGGAAAAAAAATTACCAATAAATAATTGATTAAACTAGTAAATAATTCCTCATACAATGTTATAAAATCGACTTTATATCCCTTTAATCTTCAACACCGAAAATTAAGTAATAATCTTCGATCCATATAAAGTTTTGTCATATATAATTAGCTGTAAAATGATATGCAATAAGTAGGCAATAATGTGGAATGAAGCTCGACAGATGAGGATGTTGTGCTGTCTAGTACTCGACAATCTTCCAAATCCTGTCCTAAAATATATACTGTCACATGAAATCCTTTTCTATCTCTAAATTATGAAGAAACTTGTGATAGCTGACGAGGTTAGCTTATGATCTGGAGCACAGATTGTTGTTTCATGTGGCTGGCCATTGTGAAAAACACCAAATTAAGTATTAACCAAATTTAATAATATATAATCTGGAAATTACAATAGGACTTAATTACAGCTAGCTACGCCTACACTAACAAAGCTTGCGACAACACATCAAATTAAGTATTAACCATTAAGTACACATAATACATGTGTTAAGCTATATACCTTTGAGCTTCTATATTTTGCATCAAATAATATATATTTTGCACCAAAGGCCCAGAGTATATATANTGTGCAGCGCTTTATATTACAACACGGCTCACTTTTACTCACATTTAAATGTAAATATGCTAATGCGACCAACAAGCCTGCATGAAATGTGAAGAGTGGACTGCTATAAATTACAGTACTGCACATTCTTATCCTCGTATATAATTAATTTTACTAATATTTAAAATTATTAATATTTGATCAATTTGATATGCGAACTCTGACCAAAATGATGTCACTAATGATGTGTTTGGATTGAGAATAATGAAGAGTAATAAAAGAAAGTTAAAATTTAATCTTGTTTGAATAATAATTTTTTAAGAAAAAAGTTAAAAGTTAATCTCTTTTTTTCCTTAACTAATTAAAAAATATTACCTCAAATTAAGGTTGAATGAAGAATAAAAGAAATTTACTCTTCATTTTTTTCTCTCTCATTATCTTTCCATACCCTTCCTTCCCTTCCCTTCTATCCAAACTTACCCTTAAAATTCAAATTCAAAACTATTAATCTTTTCTCTTATCACGACCTTCCAACCATTCCTTTTATATAACCCATGACTTTACCAAAGTGGACTCCGTACGGACGCTTGCAATACATGTATTTATTTTATTTTTGAAAAAAAGGAAAATACAAAATAAAAGTGTTGGCGCATGATCACCAATTGGGAGCATTTGCACCAAAGAAACAGTATCCTTGACAGCTACCTTCAACTCCCAAATGGCCCCCATTAATTAATTAACGGTGGATGCATGCATGCAATGCAATGCATACATTGATCCATTAATTGTAAGTCGATCTACATATAATTATGCACCTGTGCATGTGTCCTTTTGCTTCTGTATCCATCGATGGACTCGGTGCCAATCTACATATTAATGAATGAATTATTTATATAATCCCCTTCATTCAAGTTCAAGTCTCATCCCCTATCACTATTCATTTTGTTTTATACGTTTGTGCAGCATGCATGCATGCACGAATGCCCTACATGCTGTGTCCTTCTATGGAAATGAGACAGACATTGCTCCGACAAGATCCAATGGATGCCACCACCACTTCCTAGCAACTCCCATCTCTTAGCCTTAGCTAGCAGGTCATATTTATAAAACGCCTGCCGGGCCCATGAAATCGAAACACCTCACCACCACCAACAACAAGATATGAAAATAAGACGATCATACAAAAAATAATAATACGAGATTTATTTTTAATTAAGTTATATTTTTAAGTGACACAAAATTATTGAGAGATGGTAGAGTCAAATTTAAGGATCGTTCAGATAAATTTTTAATGAAGTTAGACTTTAATGTATTATCGATCGTATCGAATTATTCATTGAGAATGAGTTCTATTAAGAATATAAATATAAAGATGTTCTTTCACGGACAACTAAAAGAGAAAAGATTTAAATTTATAATTACTGACTTTAATATCATATTAAATTAGATATGTTATCAATAATATTAAAAACTTAAGAGTTCATATTTTTCGAACTCGTTGAGATTCATATTCTATTACGTGTAATACTCCATCTCTTCTATTGGATTAGTCAGAAAGCTATTAGAGAAAGAAGAAAAAAACTTCAAGAAGAAATATCGATTGACTATTAAGTTGCGGACATTGTGATGCGGTTGACTTCGCCAAAGTCTTACAGTTGTGGGTCGAATGCTAACTGCTAAGATCTTGATGGATTACCTACAAATTCATCTCCTGTGATTATATACAAGTACTGTTTTGTATACTTATTGTAAGATATATTTGGATTTATTTCTTGATAGAAGAGTGGTAACTGTAGACGGTGAGAGAAATGTTGAAATTTAAGGATAACGAAATTGATGACGATTGATGCATGTAAAGTGAGTGAGCTACATTTATAATTAATCCAATGATCTAACTTGGCACTGCACATGCATTGTTGCTAATAAGAAAAAAAGGACAACAACATATATAACAAGTTGTAACGTGCATTTAAGGTTCATTTGTTAGACAGTAATCTTTTTTTTTTTTAAAGAAAGACTTTAGATTATGAACTAGCTCTTGAGGAGTCTGAATACAAAATATTTAGGATACCCTGAGGCCTGAGGAGGGTTATCTTGTCAAAAAACGTCGCATTTTGATCGACGGCCAAAATCAGCTAAAAAGTCTGCAGCAGTGTTTACTAATCTACCAATATGTTTACATTTGAAATTTTTAAAAGAGTTCGTCAGCTGCCTAATGTCTTCGAATATGCTTCTTTCCCTCCATGGAGTCTTAGCCTTGTAGTTTATAATATTAACGGCCGGTAGAGAGTCTGATTCAATGATCAGGTTGTGGACCCAACTGAGTGCAACGTATGAGTCCCTGTCTGATGCTCCAGCTTTCAGCCTCTAGTACCGAATGGAATTTGCGGTTTAAAGCTCCTGCACATATAAAATTTGTATTAGCAGATCTAATAATAAAAACCTGCCCCCTCCCCCCCCCCATCCTCGTTTGAGCTCAAAAAGGACTCGTCAGAGTTCATTTTGTGCTAAGAATGAGGTGGGGGCTCCCAGTGCGCCACGGTATGGCTCACTAAGGAAGTTCCCTCAGAATTGTGGGGGTTGGTGTAACTCATGGTAGCTAGCCATAACCTGCACCCAGACTACAACTGCGGTTGCATAGCCGGAACGAAAGTGGGCATTGTTTCGTGCTTTCCAAATTCCCCAAAGAGAAAGAGCAAAGATAGTTAGAAAATGGGGTCTTGACTTACTATCCAGATAATCTCCCTCAAGTATCCAATCTCCATCAGCCCAAGAATGTATAAAGGAAAAGTGATAGCTAGTATTGGATTGGAAAAGGTTCCAAACTTGAAAGGCATAAGGGCAGCAAAAGAATAAATGGAAGTGAATAGTTGAATTTAGAGAGCATGTCTTTTATTGGGAGTCTATTGTGTGCTAATTTTCAAATAAAGAACTGGACTCTTGGAGGAACCTTGATATCTCAAATAACCTTCCAGCCATGTCATCCTGCAAACTGTGGTGG
>LTAE01000220.1:19544-87901 GCA_001647135.1 Pontederia paniculata | reverse complement strand
TTTTCCTCGGGAGGATGGAGCAGATCTGGTGGTTTCGCTCCCATGGCCCCTCAGTAGAAGACGACGTTTGCCTCGCACCAGAATTGTTTGCTTTGTTAGACAGTAATCTTAACATATGTACGTGTATCGTGCCACATCCAAAAGACCACATGTACGTACATATGTACATTTCTATGAATGTATTGTTATTGACAATTGAATTACATTTGTAACATGTATGTTAGTCATTCCACATATATAAATATACGAAATGTATTTAAAATATAAAGAGGAAAAATAAAACATTCTTGGTTTTTCAGTTAATAAGTAAATATGAATTGACGAAGAATTGTGTTAATGATGTAATTATCTGTTATTTACATTTTATTATCTTCTCAATATCTCGTAATTGAACAAACTGACTTGAGGCGATTTTTAAACCCCTTTAAACTCTAACTCTTCTCTAAATTCGAATCTAACTCGAATTATTTGCAACCTATCTTATTAATTCCTCCTAATTTCTAGAACAGATACATGAATGTTCAAATAAAAAGGATAAACAGTAATCCCCTTCAAGAGTTGGGATTAATAGTTTCGAATTCTGATAATAGAATTAATGTTCTACATAATCGATCAAACTTTGTGCGATTAAAAAACTTAACAAAAGCATGTAACGAGTGAATTTTATACTTAATTAGGTCTTTAGTTCAAATCATGCCTATTCAAAAAATGCTCACTAAAAGCCTCTGATGCGTGAAAAAAAAAATAATTCCGAAAGAGGATTTATACGATTAGTACAGTGGGCCGCATGGCCAGGCAAGACGGGCCGAAAACTTTCTTGGATCCTGAACCCAATCACTGTAATCTGGTGCTAAATTCAGGTTCTATTTGTTGACTAGCGATTTTAGTCTATTTGATTAATAAATAATTATTATCAATTAATAAATAAGTTTAATAAATAAATTTTTGACAAAATATAGTGGTATAGCTCATTAATAAGATGTAAATAATACATTATATAATTACATTATTTCTTGTGTTTAATGTGTCTGCATATCATTTTTCGTAATTTTTAATCATTGAATGAATTGATTTTAATAGTTTTTTTTTTATTTTTTTTTAATATAAGTCTTCTAAGCTTTTTTTATGTTTTTATATCTCAAAACACAAGATTTGAAGTATAAAACAGTTGGAATGAATCAGATCTAAAATCGAAACTGAAATCAAGCAAGAAAAGAAATTTCAGCGACCGTGTTCCCTCATAAAAAAACATTTTTCATCAGCTTAAAAATCATTCAAATTCCAATCCCTATAAAAGTCACAAAATCGGTCATTTCTAAGGTTAAAAGTTAAAATGACCCTTAAGAAAGATATTATTTGGACATTAACGAACAAGATTTTTTACTAGTTCATTAAGCAACCTTTCAACCATGTGATGGAAAACCCTAAAAATCGATTTTTGCTATAAATATGACATGTCTGCAGCTCTAGAAGTTCATCCCTCTCCACATCTCTCAAGATATATTCTCTCATAGTTCTTAATTAACTTTCAAATCTTTTGTGTCAAGTGCATGTGTGTGTGTCAAGCATGCTGCTGTTATACCAGAGAGAGATTGCTGCAAGCATTAACTTCATTTGCGACAAAACTTTGTGTTAGATTTATTTGATTTTTCTTTCTTTTAATGTAATTATTATGTTTAATATTTCCTTTATGTCATCTAGAGTACAATATTTTTTTTATTAGGGGAAGACTTGTTGAACCCCGTTTATCTCCTTAAGTACAATGTCTTTTCTAAATTATGAACTTGCATATGATTGATTGATTTTTAATAACATAGTCTTTTTATTAACTTTAACTAGTTCGGTACTATTAATATTAATTTCTCTATTTTTTTATTTTTGGCATTAATTAATTGAAAGTATTTTCGATTGAGACTACACATACCATTTTTCATTTGGATGTGGGTCGTATTGCATCAATTATCTCATATGCGCATACCTAACGCAGTCTATTTTCGGACGCGGCGTGGATCGTGCTCTTCATTTTTCTAAGCGTTTTGAATCATTTTGATGCAAGCACTTTTCTAATTATCTAGTTTAAAACTCAGAATATGTTGATTATTAACTTGCTTGGTTTAATGTGTTAATAATTGGAATTCATCGTTGCATGCATTTTAAATTAATCTAATTTAGGATTGATTTATTTTAAACTTTTTAATTTAATATTAATTTAAAATAGTCAGATCATTTAGTCGAGAGTCCTATAATTTTTAATGCAATTCTTCCATCATAAAATTTTAGACTTATTTTGATTAGTTACTCAATATATAACGATGGGGATATGCCTCAAACTCCTTCACGAATTTAAGAATTTTTTTCAACACAAGATTTATCGCTTTCAAATTTTCAATTTTAAAACCAATTTCAACTCAAATTCTTTTGCATATGTAACATATAAGGTTAGGAGATAAATTTAAATCAGTATTCGTGAAATTGATAACTCATATTCATCACTTTATTATTTATGTGACTAGTGCAATTGTTAATATTTTTGCTATTAGATTTCTCGCATCACAATCAGCTTTCGTATTTAGCATATGTCAAATGACATTATTTTCTTCATTTTCTTAACATATTTTATTTACAATTTATTAAAAGGATTGATGATGTTAAAAATAATTAATATTACCGATAATAATTATATTTATCATTTTTAAATTTTGATAATTTATAGACATTAATAGCTTTCATAATTAATATATCAATGATCTAGTTGCAACTCCATTTTTTAAAGTATCATAAGAATTCTCCTAAATTATAATAAGGGAGGATGTAAAAGAAAATGTCTGAGGCCGCTTGGCACACATTTGATACGAAAGATGCTTAACACGTTCATTAAACCTTTTTTGCATTAATTACAACTTTTTTATACATAATCATAACTAAGATTTGCTTTAGTTTAATTTTCAAATATATTTCATTTTTACAATATAATTTAATATTTTTACCATAAAAAATAAGAAAGTAATTGACCAAATCCAAATAACAAAAGAAAACTCTTATTATATTGATAGGGAAAAAATAGCATTGAGAAAAAAAGGGAAATTTATAATAAAAGATGAGACATGACATTAGGAATTAACGTGAGAGAAAAAAATCCAAACAGATACATTAGGAATCCGGTGACTAACCTCTAAACTTTACATTAATCTGTTCTTTTCTTATCTAATCTCTATGGGAAAAAATATTTACCAGTAGAAAGCTCTAACAAAAAGAGCAAAGACATTGCACCAATAGGAAAAGAACAACTTCAAATTAAATCTCCATAAGTAGATGTGATATAATTGGATTCTAAAACTATTATTGTTAGAAGAAAAATCATATGCATGCTCCATATAATCAGAATTGTACATATAATCACATTCTGAAAAATCTTCAGGTGGAAGATCATCAGCGCTAAGCCTAACATTCTAAGGGAAGATGCAGCAGATTTCATATTCATTTCTTTGTTCCAACAAATTAACAAATCTAAGTTCCTGCTAGAAGGAGATTTACCTTGAAAGCAGCAGCATAAGATGCTTGCAGATTTGGCATCCCTTTAAATGGAAGCCGGTTAACAGCTCCCATGACAAAGTTGCAAAACTATAAACATCAACGTTATGATTGTACTGTTTATTCTCCCCTGGTCTTAGTGTGACCGTAACTTCAAGTAACGTTATTGCCAATGGAAATAGTGTTCTCTATCAGAGCTTTTCAACAAAAGTCCATTGAATCATGTGAGAACAAAAAATTACTTCCGGGGACATCCGGCGCTAAAAGTCCCTGTTTCAGCAGCAGTCATCACCTCCGATGACATCTCTTCCCTTGCCAAACCAAGGAACACAACTTTTACTGTTCATTGATCAGCAATCAACAACATATTTTCTATGGAAGATGAACAGAAAAGGATTTTCAGGAAAATCCAAAGGACAGGATGCCCAAGTTGTGAGAATAATTTTGCTTAACATATATGAAAATCAAGTTATCACATTTGAATATTTAACTGATTTTCAACATCCTTTTATGCGATTAAATACGTATGCATCATAATAATACAAAAGTTTACCTGTACTTTTACAATATAATACCTTCATATTTTAAGAAAGAAGGAAAATCTACATAACAACGCTTCAAATAAAATCATATGTACAGCAGATAGATGACATAGTGATGTAGAACGAGAATAATATTATGGGTTTTATGCCCTATGAGCATTAATCTTGAGTTATGGGCCTTTATTATGAGCCCTTTAATTAGGTCTTTTAATTAGTTTAGTCTCTTTTGAATTGATTTTTCTTTATCAAGACTTTCCTTATATTAGGTTACCTTTTATTAATTTTTCTTTTATTAAAGTTTTCATACTATTTGATATATGAGGTGTTTAGAACCCTATAAATACTCTTGTATGATTTCTTTGAAACCTAGACTGAATTTATAATATTTGCTATAAGCATATTTTCCCTTAAGCGGATTCAAGTCTCTATCAATTGGAATCAGAGCAAATCAACCTTTTGATCTTCATCAAACGATTGTGATCCTACCTCACCAAACCCTAATCACCCTTAGCGCTACAGTGCACGCTACAGTACGCCTGCTACAGTGCACTCACTACAGTACATGCTACAGTAGCTTTCTTGTTCATATGCTCTTCAACGATTGTCGCATCTTTGACAATTTTTGTAAATACTTTCGAGGTTGCCTCCCTTGTGGGTAACCACCTTCAGGTGTGCTGCCCCTTGTCGCTACCGCCGCCGCTGCCTTGAACCTGCTACCTTGAACTCATGTGGTTGCTGCTGCCACCACCGCTCCCTTCGGCCTCACCTGTTATTGTCGTTCTCTGCAGCCACCACATCATCATCTCGCTGCCCTGCAACTCTGATTGTGCTGGCTGCTACATCAGCCATCGACGCTGTCACACAGTCATACATCTTTCCTGTGGCCTCCTGCATCCAAGCGCCACCAACAACTTCGCTCAGACACCCCACCATCTCCACCGCTCGCACCTCTCCTTTGCGCCCTCGTTGTTGCCGCCATCGCTGCGTGCTACTGCTGCAAACCCTAGCTACCCTTTCCCTTGAGAGAAACCTCACCCTGGTCCTACGACAACACCCAACTATCCTACTGTTGTCCCAACCTGCAGCCACTGTCGTCGATCTCCTTCAACCGCCGCTGATCTGCTCACTGTCTCATGTTGTTGCGCTGCTACCTTGACCTACTGCTGCTGCTGCCACTGAGCGATGCCCTACTTCGCCACGTGTTGTTGTTACTTCTGCGGATCTCTGTGTGTTGTTGCTGCAGTCGCTACGTGCTACCGCTGCTGTCGTCACTACCATCTCATCATGTTGCGGCTGCGTGCTGTTGTGGTCGTTGTTGCCTTGACCTAGTGTCTGCTGTCGTCGGTGCTGAGATACATCCGCTGTCGCTGACCCGCCTCCCACACTTCTGCTTTGTCTTGTTACTGCTGCTTCACAACACAAATTCCATCCTCTCCGCAACTCGTCTGCCACCATTAACGCCTAGCGCTATTGCCGCAGTCATCCCTCTACTACAGACTTCGCCACCGGCTGTTACTGCTGCCCCTGCAACCACGACACACTCTGTCGCTCGGAGAGTTACCTGCTGCAACCGCTTGAACCTCCCATGTTCCACGTCGACTACCCTCTTCCGCCCTGCAGTTTCATCATCCATAATCAGCTATCCCTCCACATCATCACGCACCATTGCAAGCTCCTCTGCTCGACGAAATTGTCGTTGTCTATTCAACCTGTGTTTTTTTTGCTAACTGCTGATGTTGCCGATCGCTACTGCTGCTGCCCTGTTCCTCAACGTCATCACGTCAAACGAGTTGCCAAACTGCAACAAACTTGATTGCCTTTATACGGATCTTGAGAATTGGGTAACTTTTTTCCTCATTGTTCACTTTGCTTGCCATATCGTGACACTTTTAGTACACTAGTAACGGGTTCATAGGATTGTGCGTTAACTCCACATATTAGTAAGCCTTCTTTTCCTGTGAGTTACACTTCACTATTCTCGAATACGTATTACTACATTGCATTAAATTGCATCTGATTTGCTTGCTCATCATATTTAGTGCTTATTTTATTATTAGTTCGTGTTAACTTTTTGAATCTCTCATCTTGATATTAAATATGTCGAGCAATAGTCCTGGTTCTCATGTTAGTCATAATCATCAACTTGGCACTAATGGTCGATCATCTTTCAACTCAGATCTTTCTGATACCTTTGAGGTCATTCAAAATCTCGCCCATCAAGTTGATATCCTTGGGCCTAAAGTAAACATCTTCACACATAAACGTCTTCCGTTTGAAAATAAGGGAACTACTAAACCATCACACATGAATTATGACTTCAACTTGGCTCCAGGTTCTTCACCGTATGATCCTCCACATAACCCTCCTTGGCATGATTCATATTCACATGGTTCCTTTTTTCTTGGTCATCACCTACCACCAGTTGATATTCCTCGTCAAATAATGGAGGCACCATCTTTTGATGGTACACTTGGTCCTAGGACATTTCTTAATTGGCTAGATGAATTAGAAGATTCTTTTGATCGGTATAATATGTCAGATGAGCATTGTATTCATTTTGCCAAAATGAAACTTAAAGGTTCTGCAAAGCATTACTGGCGCAATGTTCAACGCGACAGAAAATACCAAGGCTACCCTCCTATATGTTTGTGGCTTGAGATGAAACATATCTTAAAAGAACAATATGCTCCTAACCAATGTCAGGATAAATTTTTAGATGTTTGGTTGAATTTAAAACAAGATTCTTTGACTATACAAGAATATATGAAAATCTTTAAGAAAACTAGAAAGCGTTGTAACCAAATACATCCTGAATGGATTGTTGTTTCACATTTTGTTAACTCACTTCGCTCTGAAATTAGATGTGAAATGAGACATCGGGAATATGAATTCTTAGATGATGCTTACTATGAAGCTTTACAGATCGAGTCATACCTAAATAGTCCTTCTACTCGTTTTCCTAAATCTTCAATTTCAAATGTGTCGTTGGATAGTCCTCATGTCCCGCATTCTAGTTTGAAGGATGTTCCTCAGTTCCTTGACGTCAACACAGACTCAGTTACTACTTCGCATGATTCTCCGTATGATAACAACTTTCATTTGGTAGAGTTCGATGAATCATCCTTTGATGATAATTCTGATCATCTAGGCCCTTTGATAGCCGCGTCTGATATTATTAATCTTCCTTCTATTGAGCCGATAGTTTCGGATTTCATTAACACTCCTCTTTTCGAGCAAATTATTTCGAATTCCACTGATTGTTCTCTTACATATGCAAATGTTGAACCGGAGGAAATTGATCTATTGTCCGAACTTTTGAACATTGATGAGCCTGTGTCCATTAATCTTCATGATATGCATCCTCCACATAGTTCCCAAATTTGCACATATGTTGATCCTATATCACTAGTTGATGTCCTTTCTACGGTTGTTCATCCTTTTGCTCCATATATTTCTGATATTCAAAAAGAGATTCATGAACAATTAACATCTTCTGATAATGATTATAAGCTTTCTTTTGGTGAGTACAATAAATTTGTTGACATGCCTGTGAATGCATATGTAATGTTTCGTATGCATCATGAACTTTATCCTCCAATTACTTTCAATGAGTTTTATGAGCGAACCACCACTACTTTGCATATTTTTCGTATACAAGAACCCAATGCTTATGTACTCGATTTGCCACCTAGTTATGCCATAAGCTTAGTGTTCAATGTTGAAGATTTTCACCTATAATGTGATCCCTTTGATCTTCCTCTCTTGCCTAAAGGTGATTTTAATGATATCAATTGCTATGTTGGTCCATTGATTCAAGAGATTCCGAAGTTCTCACCTCAACGTCGCCAGCGTCTCTATGTTCGTCGAATTGATCGTCCACCACCTGCATTTGTTTGGATTTCTGAAGTTGATTTTCGTCATCTTGATGTTGTTCTCCATCATCTATATCGTCTTGCAACTTGTCGGAGTCGAGTTTTTCTTAGTCGGAGAGAATTGATGTAGAACGAGAATAATATTATGGATTTTATGTTCTATGGGCATTAATCTTGAGTTATGAGTCTTTATCATGAGCCCTTTAATTAGGTATTTTAATTAGTTTAGTCTCTTTTGAATTGGTTTTCCTTTACCAAGACTTTCCTTATATTAGGTTACCTTTTATTAGTTTTTCTTTTATTAAGGTTTCCATACTATTTGATATATGGTGCGTTTAGAACCCTATAAATACTCTTGTATAATTTTTTTGAAACCTAGACTTGATTTATAATATTTGCTATAAGCATATTTTCCCCTAAGTGGATTCAAGTCTCTATCACACAGGGTTTGAGATTTTACTGCCTGAGTCCTCAATAATTCTGAAGAACCAGAATATAAAAGCATAAGATTGTTTCTTTTGCATGAGCATTTCTTCTGAGATCACAACCAGTAATGAAGCCCAAGGAGCTATGATGTTTTTGAAGATGGTGAGACCTTTATAGTGGAGCTACTGCTGTATTAAGGCTTATCCCACAATAGCACCTGTGCTACATAATGCTAAAACTGAAAGAAGCTGAAACAAAAAAAACATGGATGAAGCCAATATGGAAGAGATACTATCACTAATGCAACAGCTTGAAATCTGACAAATGCATGTGCAGATGTGTTATGAAGATTATGTTATTGACCTCAAGAGATAAATGTGGATGGAACTGTTAGACATGAGAATCAGGTGCAAAAGGAAATTTTTCTCAGTGTAAACCTTGACATCCAGAAGCCCAAAGGGCTTGGGAAATCTTTATTTGCGGGGATCAAGTGTCATCTATATTCGTCGATTTTTCTTTCGACTTTGGATTTTGATATATATTCATATATGTATGTATATGTATGCATATGTATTGTGTCTGCATATTTATATGCATACCAGTTGGTGACTGGTGTAAAGCATCCAGCGAGGTCATGTTCCAAATCATTCTCAAATTTTTGTGAGAAATAGTCACAAACACAAACATAAGATGGCTTCACTAAATAGGAAATAATACACTCCTCTAATGGTTCTGCTGCCACTTATTATCATCATCTTGTACCATGGTGAATTGGTGATTGGTGGTGTATTTCATTTGTCAAGTTGAAAAGAGTGTCATCATCATTGATGAGTCATACTTGTATAAAATTTAACTCTTTTACCTAGCTCAGAATTTCTGAATCGTATTCTCTTTAGCAAAAATATCGGTGAACATTAATGGTTTTTATTTCTCCAAATTTTAATACTTAAAACTAGTCATTTCTCACTCAATGTTTAAAATATCAGTACCATTATCTTCACTTGAAACTTACAAGCAAAGTAAAAATTTATTACTATTTAACGAAAATTAATGTACTTTTTCGTCACCATAATTCAGATGGAAAGCAATCATTCTAATACTCGTATGCAAAATAAGAAAAAAAATGTGCTCATTTATGCTTCCCTTAAATCTCATGCCCATCTCCACATCCAACAATGCGAAACATTTCCTGAAGACAAACTGAACTAAAATGTGGAATCATTCATGGAGAATTGCACTAAACCATAAATAAAAGAAGTAAGTTAACATAGTGCAAAATATTCACACTTAAACTGCACAACTCAACCCGAAATTAAACATTAGGACTGCCCATTTTTCCCCTGGCATTCTAGTTGGTATTGTTTAGACAAACATATGAAGCAAAACTATGATGACTAGTATGATATCACACTACAAGAAAATAAGGTGAAAAGAGAGAATACTTTAGTTTGCATCTTTCAAATGAAACAGAATATATCTTTTAAAGAACTTATTTCAAATGCCATAACATAGTAATACTATACAATTCCGGCTTTTCTTTTCTTCATTAATTAATTATTATGGTTAATTCATTATTATGATCTTTGATTGACTTCATTTTGGTTTTCATTTTTTGAGGACTATCTGAGCCTATGAGGCTTCATTTTTGAAGGCCTAAAATAATAATCAGTTCTTAACTAAGCAATAAATGACATCTGAAGTAAGTTGAATCCATGTTCTGAATTTGATAACATGAAAGATGTCTTGGCACAGTGAGGCTATGATTTATGAGAATCAGGTATGAAGCATGAAAAGTTTGATTGCTGATTTAATAACTGCAATAGCTGAGACTCCTTTGAAACTAAACATTTTGCTGGGCAGGGGTTTGAATGATAAATGTAACATCATTGATGCATTTCTGAAACAGATAATTTGGAAGTTCCATCAACATCATTGTTCATTTAACATAAGTTAACTAGATTTGTGACTAATGTAAAATTAAAGTTCAGCATCAAACATACAAAAAGTAGCAGTACTCTGCATTCATGATTGTGCATTTATAAAACGGCATGCTTGCTATGCATGATGTGGTATACATTAGTTCGTGCAGAAACCTTGCATCTCTTGATTCACCAAAAACTGCTGACACGACAAAAACACAACTCTGTATTTGGAAATATGATTTTTTTTCTCTCTATTCACTAAATGGGTCAAATGCATGAGTAATTGCAATCGTGTCATAGCTTTGATACCAAAACCAAACAAGAAACTTGTGTTATCTAATGCATGGATAAGTTGTGCATCCATTACATAACAGAAATGCAATTTTTTTTTAATTTAAACCAAACAAACACTGAAAAGAATTTGATTTGCCTTGATAGTAAAGCTGCATATTATAAATCAGAAGAATTCATGCTGTTTTTTCATTCAATAAATAATAAAGTGAGTACTATATCTCAGAAATGTCCTTGTGAAATGATAATGCAAAAGACTAATGTTGCACATAAAAACGAACTGCTTTGTTTTTCCAGGAAAGTGCAACAAAGACTCATGTTATGTGGCTGCAAGGGGAACCATCATAACTGGATACCAAAATCAGCAAACAACTCTAAACCTACCAAGGAGGAAGTTTCAGAGCAATAATATAACAACAAGTACACGCATCCCCAATGCATGTACACAATCTTAATCACAATCTTCTTAATTACTCCAAATAAATTATCGAAGAAATATAATTTTCATAGCACAATAATAGAAGTCTAATAGATCCTATAAATTTATTGAATAACCCAATACAAAAAAAAAGATATGGATGGACTAATCTTAATTAAAAGAATACTCTTAATTACAATTAAAATAAGACTTTTAATTAAACTAGGATCTTATCATTCCCGCTTTCTTCAAATTAGACTTGTCCTCAAAACTAAGCAACAACAAACTCGAAAAGCATTAGCGTTCGAAGTGGCATCTTCTACTAGCAAATGTATTGATTTATTATTAATTCAGCAACAACATGTCTGAAAAAAATGGCACTCTCAAAATAATTTTAGACATTGCACGAACATTGTTGCCATCAAAATCCAAATACGAAAGATGGTGTTGCACTTGAACACTATTAGCCAGCAAGATAAGGAATATGAAATATGGAATGAGATTATCGAGGCAAATCAAGGTAATACGCACCGCATTTTTTGACAAATTATTTTATTTTGAGTCGTTGATCCTTCATTTTGATCTTTGATAAAATGAGTTTAAATTTAAATTAGTAAAATATTGTAACACTCCCTTATTGGATCCGAACGTTGGCTTCGTGGTACGACAACTATCATATGAATTATGAACCACATGTTTAGATCTATATATCTAAGTACTTAAGAAAAAGAGTTATTTATATAAATCTCTCTCGAGCGATTGAAAAAATTCAGACCGAATTCTGATATATAAAATCAGACATACCTAGATCTAAACTTTCTTCAATTAAATAATTTAGTCCAATAATCTGATATTAAATTTACTGAAGTTATTTTGATTTATTCTTTACCATTTTACCATTCTAATTAAAAAAAATCTATCATATCTCTTTCCTTCTCTCTCTACTCTCTCTCTTTTTCACTCTCCTTCTCTCTCACGTTCCTTTTCTCTCACCCGCTCTCACCTTTCTCTCAACTTTCGGCGCTCGCCTACGCTCGCAGGCGAGCGTGGGGGCTGCCTGCGCGCTCGTAGGCCGACGCTCGTCTTTAGAGGTTTATGGCACGACATGTAATAAACGAAAACGGACAATGCTAACCTATGATACGACCTGCACCATTTGTCATTTTGGCAAATGGCGAGTATGATCATCGCCGAACATGACCCATGTTATATCCGACAGACCGTGTCGACTGATGCACAAATGACATTTTATTATTTTAAAGAAGGATTTTCTTAATGATTAATGATTAATTATGCGGGCAAGATAAATGATCATTATGCTTCACTAAAACCAATGATGAGATTGTCATGTATTGTTAAAGTATGAGAGCGTAGCATTTTTTAAAGATGGGACAAGTAGGACTGTCGCCCAATTCATGTTGCTTGACTTCTCTTCGCCTTGCAACGAAAGAATTTTTTGAGCATCCTTATTTATCATGAATTGTGCACTCCCATTGAACTATTGACAATACATCCGACTCATGAGCCAATTCAAAGTCACTTCAAAAATCATTGATAAGTAAAAGATAACAAAGATAACTATTTGATCTAATTATTATATTATCATATTACATTAGAAGATTTAGGATTAATGATGATTGATTGAAGATAATGATCGATTGTTGAAAGATAAAATATGATAAGATGATGAAAGTTAAAGTATTGATGAAGTATGATGATTGATGATGTTGAATAATTGATGTTTGGCCCTTGTACATAGTTACTCTTTAAGTAAAAAAAAAAGTATGTATGGAGTAATCGTTGTTTGATCATGGGTCTTAACTTACTCCTTATGTAAAGTAAAGTATGCTCGGAGTAATTGATATTTGATTATATGTCATAATTCACTCCTGATGTAAGAAAGTAAAGTTAAAAATGATGTAAATAAGTATGTAAAAAATGATGAAAGTAAATATGTACAAGATGATGAATGTTAAGTAAAGAATGAAAGATTATATTAAAGAAATAATTGATATTTTCATTATATCATTAGCTTATTTATGTATTTATTCATCATGTCATATTTATCTATTATTGTCTTACATTATTAGGCGTTATAGCTCATGGTGGATGTTTTTCTCTTGTTTTAGATTTTGCAAGTGAGTAGTCTGCAGTGACATGGCTGGTGATGCATACGACGACATGTGCTCGTGAACTGCAGGACTTAGTGATCCTTAATGTCTCTTCTTTTAGTCTTTTTCTATTGACTTGTATTAGTTAGACTTTTGAGATATTTATATATGATCTAAGACTTTCGCTTATTTATGTTATGAAAGTTGGATTCTAAAATTTTTTAAAAAAATGATTTTTCCACATTTTGTTGATTGGTCAAAGAATTAACTATAAAGTCAAGTTATAATATGACATGTAGCGATCTCAGGAGGACATTTTGTCACGTGGTGGAATATCTTTTGGAGACAATACATGATGTGTGGCTAATCATCCAACTAATGATCAACCATCAACTAGCTAATGAAACATTAGTTTATCTTATTAGAAACAAGGGTGTGATTTTTTTTATCAAAGCATATGTCCCAAATTCATAGGGTCCTCCGAGAATTCTTTGTGTAGCCTATTGAACTTTTGTTATGGATTCTTTCATTTCACTTATTTTAGAGATTCATTTTATCATTGTACTTCCCAATCGAATTCATTTTAACACTCAAAATCATCAACTTTTTACGAAAATTCTATTCAATTCTGGAGACCTCATATTGAACCATAGACCCCAAGTTATTATATATAAGAACTGATCTAACTTAGTTTCTATAATTAATTTATGTGTAATCTAATTCATAGAGCCTCATTGATAAGTGCTTCCCATGATTATGGACCTGAATCCGTCTATATGAAATATTTTATTTTTCAGGTATATGATACATTTCATCAATAGTTTGTATTTATGATGTCCCTTAACTTTTTTTTTCTTTTACAAAACGTCCCTCAATTGTAAACATATTTCTTGTATGGTTTATGTGACTCTCAATAATCAAATTTTCATTCTTTTTGCTGACTCAACATCCATATAACTATCCATTTAAGCAATTTTGTAAAGTAATATATATATATACATATATATATATATATATATATATATATATATATACCCAAATTGCCAGTATATATTAATAAAATATATTATTCGCATGCTTCCGATATTTAAGCTTCTATTATGTTATTACATAGTGTGTTTGTGTATATATATAGTAAAAAAATAATACCATATTTCAATGACAAGTTTTGAATTAAAATAAAAATGATCAAACTAAATTATTATTGTTACATGGAATTTTTATTAATACTAATATTATTTGAAATTACAATTATGTGATTTTTTTTTATTTTTTCCTATCAATTTTACAATAATTGAAATGAATTAAAAAATTAGCTAAACATGCGTCAGTACATAATATCATATAATGAAGTTATATTAAAACCGAAAACATTTTAGTTCAATAAGTTCACTAAAATAATTTAGTTAACTTATGATGGGAGGTAATGATTAGGAAACAAAGACAGAAAATAATATATATATATATATATATATATATATCATTAATAAATATATGTTTTTCTTTTTCTTTTTCTTTTTCTTTTTCTTTTACTTTTTCCTTTTATTTCTAATATATGTTAATTAACATTTTTAAAAAAATTAAAATTATTGCTAATTCTTTTTAGTTAATTAAAAGATAACAAATAGTAATTTAATGAATGTGAACAAATTATAATTTAATGAACATGACTTATTTAAGTAGAGTACACAATGTCTATTATCTTTTAAATAATTGAATTTGAAATTTATGATTGAAATAAAAAATAAAGATAAAAATTTTAGATAAAATATTTTTTAATTCAAATCATATTATTGTTTCTACTATAATATACAACAAACACACATTTAATAACATAATAGAAGTTTAAATGATGAAAGTATATTTTATTAATATATACGTGATGGTTTGGATAAGTGAGATATATTGTACTTTATTAAATTTGCTTACGTGGATAATTATATGAACATCTGAGTCAACAAAAAAAATGAATTGATTATTGTCAGCCACATAAGTACATAACTATACAAGAAACACATTTAAAATTGGGAGATATTTTGTGAAAGAAAAAAAGTCAAGGAATATCATAGATACAAATTATATAATTGGGGGACTATTGATAAAATTTACCCTTCAAGTTTAGGAAAAAGATAAAAAAAGTAGTTGACTTATCTCTCGACTTATAAATTAAGATTTCTCAAATTTATTAGATTAAGTTACCCCTATAGAGTTTGTTATTGATAATATATTATATGATTATTTGATGCACATTGTTAGGAATTCATATTTCAGTTTGTTTGCTTTTGATGAAAGTATTATTTTTAAAAGTAATTTTATTCTTTTTCCAATGTTTGGTGAATAAAAAATGGTTACTGAAAGTAAATTTCTGTTAACCAGAAAAGAAAGTTAAGTCTTGATAAAATAAAAGTACATTTTTTTTCAAAATATGAATTCTTATATTTTCAAGATAATATTATTTATATCTTCAAGTTATCAAATATATAACAATAAACTACTTTCCTCTCATAAATTCATTTTTAAATATATTTAAAGTTATATTTTTTTTCATTTCTTAAAGACATATATCAAATGCATGAAAATAAATTACTTTTCTTAAAATTATGTTATTAAAAAATATTTTCATTAAGAATTTATTTCCATCAAAATAGGAACGATGCTTTTTATAAAAAATCAACCGAAAAATATTCATTTTTGGAAGATAACTATCATATATACAATAAAAGAACATCATTTTAGCATATATAATTATTTCTTTACTTCTTTAAACGAGTTCTAAAAGGGAAAAATGGTAAAATAGTTTACTCCTTTCCATATTTGTGTTCAAGAAGAAAACTTTAAAAATAATATTTGACAAGAATTAGTACACATAACAATAAATATACTCTACGTTAATAGAAAAAATATCATCAAATAAATATAAATAAAATGTATATTTATATAAATATGTTAAGTGTTGATCTTTACTCATAGATATATTAAAAAAGAGTAAATTATAATTTACATCACGCTCCTTACCCTCAATGTTCATACTCTATGTTACATTAATCCTGCACCGCATAGTTTTCTTCCCTATTTCGTACATGGAAAATAAATGGAAGTAAGTCGGTGTTCAGAAAAGTTAAATGGGTAAACTTTTTCCAATTTAACCTATTTCTTAAAATAAATGGAAAATAAAAAATGGTGACGATGTGCACATTTAACCTTTTCTTATTAGTATAAAAAAATTAGACTAAAAAATTACTTAATAATTATTTAGCTACCCAAAATCTCAGATTAATCCGATCAAAATCAATCAAAATCCCAACTTCCTCCTCAAGTCAATGATGTCATTAATAGTGTTTTATTTTATTTTTCCAAAACATGGCGCTGGTTAGCGTTTGCTTGCTTATGAAGAAAAAAAGGGGAAAAAATGTAACACCTCCCGTAAACGCTCATCATAATATATAAATTTATAGGCATCCACTTCGCATCCTCCTCGTTTCCTCCGTAATATTTGTGCGTCCGGTCAATCGCCTCCTTACAGCTCCTCGTTAGGGTTCCGATCGGAGGACGCTTCTACGTCTCGCCGGCAGCCTGGCGCGTTCCAACTTCCCGTTCTCGCTCATCGATTCGGCTCCCATGGAGCCGCTCGTCGAACGCCGGGATTTGGTGATCAAGGTGTGGTTTTGATTTGTTTACATCGAGTTATTGCTCCGATCGATTGCGTGCGTATCCGATGTTGGGGGATTTCTCCTTCTGAATTTGTTTTTTGTATTTGGTATGGTTAACAATTGCTGTAGATTCTGAACGTATACAAAGTTGTTGAGCATTTATTTCTCGGGTATTCCATCAAAAAATTGATTTTTTTTGTTTTGTTTTTGGCGAATTCTGATCGAAACTGTTCGGTTTTTTCAATTTCTGAATGTTTTGTTATCGATGTTGATGTTGTTATACATCACGAAGGCAAGCCCTAATTTATTCTTCCTTTTAATGCCTTCCTTCCTTGCCGCCGGTGCGCTCTGCTGCTTTCCTGCCGCTTTTTCCCGGTCTTGCTCTCGCCTCTGCTCCCCTACTTTGTTGCTGTCACCACACTTCTTAACAGGTTTTCTCTCCCTTCCTCCTTCCCCTCCCTCTCTTTCTTTCACACGTGTGCATCCCTACTCACGAACAGGGAGTTAAGGTCTCCCTGTCCATGAGCAGGGGAGGCAAGTTCCTCCACTGTGAACACGCTCCTTCTTCTTCTTTTTTTTGCTGTAGTGTTGTTTTGGTTACATCGGATAGTGTTTAGCAAACATATAAATGTGATTTTCTAAGTACGCATAGATGATTTTTTATTACTACTATGAATTTGTGGTAATTAAAGGGTGCATTTTGTGGCATTTCATTATAATGTTATAGGTTCAGATATTTTCTTACCGATTAATATATATTAAAATAAAAATCTGGTAGAATCTATCCGTTAACACATCCTTACCACTATGTGTTTCTCTCCGCCCTTGTGTGTCCATGTCCGTTTTATGAGTTTGACAACATTGATGGCTACAGTTAATTTAGATAATTTCTGTATGGTATAATGATTTATATCATAAGTGAACAGTGAAAAGATTTCTGCCGCCAAAACAATGGGCCCAAATCAAATTTGTGTTGGGTAAAAAAGGAAGGATGTGTTTAAAATTTCAGTAGTAATTATTGTTTTTGGAAATAAAAAAACAATCAATGCGCACAAAATGGAAATTTTACTAGTAAAGTTCAGGTGATTGCTTATTGCTAATGTAATTTATGCATATTGATGAGCACAGAACCTGAAACTCAAGTGAACGATGAAAGGTTTACGTATACAGGAACCTTTAATGTCTGCTTCTCCTCTAAAAAAAATATATAATGTCTGCATGTGACATAAAGTATGTTCATGTATGTTTGTTATTTTATATCTATGTATAAATAAATGAGCAGAAGCTACAATTTATTCATCTACTATTGGGCAGGAGGTTAGTTAATAGATCTAAATCCAGACTTTTGTTGAATTATTGATTCATTATTAGTTAAGTCAGAGGGTTGTCACCTGATCTATGTGTTTATACTGATCCTTTATCCCTCTCTCCCTCTGATTTTGATCTTCATAGCTACTCTTAAATCTACGTTCATAGTCGATTGTGTTTTCTCTGTAAGCTACAAGCTGAACCATTTGTGTCTCACATCCATTTAGCTAATTTTGTTAAGTGGTCAATGTGGTTGCGAGTCTTGTTCTCATTTCATTTACTTGAATTTTCAGGTAAAGTATGGTGATATGCTTAAGCGATTTGGTGCCAATGTCTGTGCCAACACAGTGGATCATGACATGAATAAACTCAGAAAAAGGATCATTGAGCTTTTCAAACTCGATCCATATGCTGATATAACCCTTTCCTATGTTGATGAAGATGGTGATAATGTATCACTGGATAATGATGATGAGCTACGGGATGCTGTTATTACCCAGCGTCTTAATCCTCTTAGAATCAATGTTCAGTTGAAGTCTGATATTGCTACTGAGGTTTCGAATTCCACGTCTGCAAGACAGCCACAAGTTGAACAGCAACCACTTAAAATCAGTTCAACTATAGGTGAAGCACTGAAATCTCCCTCAGATCCCCTCTTTAATGAATTTAACAAAGATCCCCTTGATTTTCTTACTCGTACTTTACCATCCCTACTGCCGTTACCTGAATTGCTGGACAACTTTATGAAGATAGGTTTTAACATTAGTCAGCCGACCAGTAACTCCATGGGTGAGTCATCAGGAACATCTGGTGAGACAACAACTAGGTCAAATAATGTTTCTGTTCCTGTGTCAACGCCGTCAGCTGATCCATTTCCTGTTCAGTTTCAACATGCTCTATCACAAGCAGCAGTTGAGTTTGCCAAGAGGGCAATATCCACCATCAGTCAGGTTCCTAATAGTTCCACAGCTGAGCTGTCAGGTATATCTGATAAAGAAGCAACTAAATCAACCCAACTTCATCCCAAAGAGGAAACAAAACTGTCAAATATTTCTGCTCCATTGCCAACATCATCGGTTGAAGTTCCAGTTCTGTTTCAAAAGCAATGCAAGAGTGTGAACCTCATACCTGGTGGAGTTAGATTGGGGAGGACTTCTTTTCCTGATCTGAATATGGATCCTTGTGATTATCCTAATGTGTCAAATTCAGAAGGATATTCACGTAATGATGGCATATCGACCTATGATTGGGCTAGCGATATGAATGCGGACAATGATGCTAAAAATAATAATGTTTATTGTCGTGGAAAATCTGTTATGCCTACAGTCCCTCTTTATTTTCCTTTTCAGAAGGTTGAGGAACGAAGCAAAGATGGACTTGAGCCAATTTCTGCTCCAAGATATGGAAATGGAATGGATGGTGGTAAGAGCAAAATGTCAACGAATACAAACATGTCCCCTGCAAAGCCTGACTTTTGCTTTGGGGGTGATGCCTCTATTAACCACCATATTGGCACAGCTGTTCCTGATCTTTATATTCCAAGTATCTTGGGTTTACAGTTACACGAGCGTAGTCGTCGAAAACCTCATAGTGACAGACATACTTTTCACCGAGGAGTGAGGTGCGATGCTTGTGGAATGTACCCAATCGTAGGGGCAAGGTTTAAATCTAAAGTGTAAGGACTGTTGACCTTTTTTCTGCCTCTAAAAATTACAAATAGAATTGCTTAATATGATTATTTTCGGCTTTTCATCCTTGCAGGAAGGAGGACTACGATTTGTGTAGCATTTGTTTCTCTCAGATGGGTGATGAAGCTGATTATACCAGGATTGACAAAGCTCATTCGTTATCATCTCATAAAATGTTCAAGGAGTCTAACAAAGTAGGTTCAATCCTGAACTTCTTTTTATCTTACCTTAAATATTTTTACCGTATCTATTTTCATACCTCTTCTTTCATGATCAGCTTTGTAGGAGGAAGATGTATCCACATTTACATGGTAATGATGCCAAGTTTTCTAGAGTGAAGCTTGAAAGTTGTTTTGTCCAAGATGTGACTGTCTTAGATGGCACGGTGATGCCTCCTTCAACTCCATTTACTAAGATATGGAGGATGCGCAACAATGGTTCTATTCAATGGCCCTATGGCACACAACTTGAATGGATTGGTGGAGATCAATTTTCAAAACAACTCTCAGTTCAGTTGGAGGTTAGCTCTTTCCTATGTGGATGCACTTTTGTAGCCTCTTTCTTTGTTATTTGCAAAAAATATGTTTGTCGATTGTCTCTATAACTGCTTTCTTTAGCAGATTTCAGTAGACGGCTGCCAAGTTGACGAGGAAATTGACATCGCTGCAGATTTTTTTTCACCACCAATCCCTGGTAGTTATATTTCACACTGGAGATTGGCATCACCTTCTGGACAAAAATTTGGTCAGCCAGTTTGGGTTCTTATCCAGGTCTTTCTTCCACCGAAGTGGCTTTTGAAGATATAAGTGGTTTTGTTATATCATTTAACTTTGTGCGCCTTCTAAAATCATGAATGCTGATCATACTTGTGTATTTGATAGGTTGTTTCTTCATATTCTTCTTCTGGAGATATCAATTTGAATCTGCCACCTGAAGGCAGCAATGGTGATGGAGTAAGAGTCATAGACGTAAATGCTGGTGTTCCCTCTGGGCCCCATGTCGTCAACAGTTCTGATGAACTTGTTGAGGCAATTGCTGATCAAGTCCCAGTTGGTAACACAAATCATGAGCCATTTGTCAGTCAAATGATTGTTGGTAATTCTAATCTTCAGCCGTCTGACAATCAGGTCCAATCTGGGATCATGAATGTTGAATTATTTGACAACAAAATCACACGTGATGCACACCCTGACAACAACAATGTCGTTGCAAAGACTATACCTGCAGTGACTCCACTGTCATCTCCTCTCCTCGACATTACACCTGAAGTTAATCCATTATCATATCCTCTCCTTGACATTCCATCATCTCCACCTGAAGCATCAGTAACAGTTGATGTGTTACCCTCTGAAACTGAAACCAACAATGTAGTGGAGCAGGCCCTGCTGAAAGAGCTTGAAGACATGGGATTTAGTCATATTGATCTGAACAAAGAGATTCTCAGGCAAAATGGTTATAATCTGGAACAATCTGTGGATGATCTTTGTGGTTTTGCCGAATGGGATTTGCTCCTTGACGAGCTGCAAGAAATGGTAAACCTTTGACCATGTCTTTACGTTCTGAATGAATTGATAATATGGGCGTCATAGCTGATTTATGTATGGTCGCAGGGTTTTTGTGATAGGTCCAAGAATAAGAAGTTGCTGGAGAAAAATGGTGGAAGCATCAAGCAAGCTGTCATGGATCTGATTGCAGAGGAGGTGAAGAAATAAATAATGTGCATAATCTGTAAATATATAGGTAATGCCCTGAAGAACGTGATCTACTATGAATAATCTCTCAGTCTATAGTTAAAAGTATGGTGGACTTGGTACTTTCTTAGCTGCAACTCTCTTTATATATGATATCCAGTCATCTATGTTAGCAGATATTTTCTAAATGTTTGTGCTCGCTGTTAATGATATGTTAGATTGTTAGTTTGATGTGATGCAATTGGAAAAGTATAATTGTTGCCATGTGTTTTTAAAAATGATTGATGCATGGCCCCTGGAATTGGTGATGGGTGACATGATTCCTTCGAGCTGAACAGATGGAAGTTGTGAATTCTGAGTTCTCAAATCTAATCCAGGGTTCAGAGTATCAAACTGCAACCTTTATATTTTTCACATCCATTTTCTGGGTATGAATTTTTTGGCTTTTCAAGAAGCGATCTTTTGTAATATTAGTTAGGAAACATGTTGATATTATGGCGAAGGGACTAAAAGTAGTGCATTTTAATCGCTGACATGTACAGAACTTGTGTAGCAATCACAAGATCCAATCCGAGGCCATTACAATAAAGAACCTTTCAGGCGTGTTAGAGCAAAAGTTGCAGGGCCTGTCAACATTTCATGGTTTGTTTTCATTGGCTATCAAATTTGCTCCTCTCCACTGTAACCGGATTAATCAAGTAATATTGAACATTCATTGCACCATTCACAAAAATTCTTCAGTTCTGGTCATAGCTTTCCATCAATCGGACTTTAAAAATCTCCACTAATTTGCAATTATATGAGCAAAATAACTTGACTTTCCAAAATTCACTTACATTTAATACAATTTGAGGATTAGATAAACACCATTAAGATTTTAGAATAGACAGAAGTACCGATTGATTATTTAGTAATAAAATAGTGTAAGTCAATTGTAAACTTCTACAATCAATTTCTAAACAAATATCAACTTATGATATTTCTATTGCAAAATACTTTTTAATAAAACTTGCGATGATTAGAATGTGCTCTGCATTGTCTACATTAGACCTTTCCAAATCCTATGGACTACTTGTCAGACATCAAGTCATCAACTTTACAGCATCACATTTTTCTGCAATGCCACACTTATCCTACTTTGGAAACTGTTGCTGAAAATTCGAAATTCTGAAGTTTCTCCTCCTTTACATTTTGATAATTTCTTCAAAATCATGAGCATGTATTGTAATGACACTCTTTCATATTAGATCCAAATATTTTGGGATTTTTCATGTTCTATTTTTTATTTCATTTCCATTTGCACTTTGCAAGGGTATGAAATAACAATATAATAAAATGTAAGCTTCTAAAATTGAACATATTCAGATGTCTTCAGAGTTCAAAAAATATATACAAAGAAAAATAACATGGATGTTAAATGCGTAGGCTAAAGTTTATACTATGCTAATATATGTCCTATACATAAGAAATGTTAACATAAGTCTCCCCCTTCCTTCTTCCACCTTCAAATTAATAGATAAAGATTAGGAGCACGATACAAAAAAAATTAAGAAGAAAAAAAAAGAGGCAAAACAGTACCGAACTAAAGGCCTTCGCTGTTAGCATCAATGGCGGACGAAGGTAAAGCTACTCGTCTTCACCATGTCCACCTCCTCTCCTCTTCACGAGGAGGGCGAAGAAGCTGACGACGGCGCACACGCCGGCGACGGCGTTCCCCTCGCGGAGCAGGATCTTTCCCGCGATGCGCGTGATGTCGGCCGTGACCCTTCTCCCTTCCATGACCAGCGCCTGCCGCGGCCGCCCGGCGAAGGCCAGCAGCACCAGGACGGTGATCCAGGTCACCAGCGTGGCCGGGACGGCCACCGCGAGCGCCGCCCCCATGGATAGCAGGCCGAACACCCCGCCGTATAGCAGGGACGCGTACAGCGTCGGCCAGCCGACGGCGAGGGATGACGACGACGAGGGATAGGCGGAGGCAGCGCCGGCTGTGGCGTTGTACCAGGAGCGGATGGAGAGGAGCAGGTTCCAGGAGGAGGAGAGCAGGAAGGAGTAGACGAGGAGGAAGAGGCAGACCCACGTCCTCCTCCTGCTCATGGCCCTCACCAACAGGGATCTCTCGGCGTCCACCATGTGCGAGCTCTGTCTCGAGCGCTTGGACTCTGCTGGCAGAAGCTTGCGCTCTCTGGCGGTGATGCTTTGATGGAAAAGAAAAGAAAAGAAAAGCTTCAAGAAGAAGAAGGGTGCGGGAGAAGCAACACTTTGCTCCTTTTTCTTCTTCTTCTTCTTCTTCTTCTTCTTCTTCTTCACTACGCAGCAGCAGAAGGCAGCAAGTTAACTGTTGGATTTGGGGGACGGATTGGGATTTGAGAAGGAGGCAGAAGAAGCAGAGGAGGAGGAGGAAAAAAAGGTGTATGGAGTAGTGGTCGGGTGGACCACGGAAGAATCCAATAAAAAAAAACACCTTGTTATTACTTTGGGTTGTGTAATATGTTGATGGATGGTTTTTTTACTATTATTTTATTTATTTATGCCTTTATGGCATTCGGGTACAAGCTACTTGTCCTATATTTTGGTAGTTTAATTATCTTAAATTCTAGTTTAACTTTTTTTTAGGTTGCTCAATAATCGAAATTAATAGCATTCAATTAATTTGTATTATTTCATATCAGACATTTAACTTTGATAGACGAGACTTTCAGTAAAAAATTATTGATCGCATCCAAGAGGCTCAAACTCGAAACCTCCTTTAAACGAGGAGAAATTACTTTCTTTTCGTTGATAATTCTAATTTAACTTGTAATACTCTTTTTCATATTTAGTTTAACCACAAAAAAATTTTATAAATAAGGTACCAAACACCATGTGGAATTGAACTTGTTTATTTTAACTCTCTCAACTATAACTTTTGTTCATTTAATTTATTGAAAATTATCATCTCCAAAATTTTATTGAGCAATTTTATGATAATTATAAAAAATATTTTATCCTTACTTCCTTAATGCAATAAAAATATTAAGAAAAGATAAAAGAATACAAATAAATTTTGTAATATTTTTTTAATAATTATGAAATATTTTGATTATATTTGTATTTTTTGTATTAAAGAAGTAAAGTAAAGATAATATTTTATTAATAAGTAAAAATAAAGTTAACAAAGTTTCAGATGGAATACGAGGTGGAACGACTCAAGTGATAAATAAGAAAAACTCCATAACGTTTTATAATTTCAACTTAAATGCGAACAAAATTATAATCGAGATGATATCAAAATGAATAATTCAATTAATTATTATTTTTAATGTTTAAAATTTTGACGTTTTCAATCACTTTTTCAAGTTCCACGAGTATTTCAACTGAATGGAGATACAAACTTTAGCTCTAGAACATATTTTAATAATAGAGTACGACGTACGTGCACTCTACCATAACCGTTATGATAATATCAAACAATTTTAAAAATATCAAATAGCCGCGAAATATCGGTTGAAAGTTGCATCAATTTCCATCTTTTAATAATATTTATAAATAATAAATTACAATAGCCCCATCCTTTCAATTCCGTGTTACATAAGACGTAAAGGATCAAATAGAAAAGGGCAAAATTATTCATTTTTTTTTAAAATAAAGCTCTATTGTAGTTGAGGTGAATACAAATCTTGTTTATCTCGTCATATTTGAAAAAAAAATTGCAAAAGAAAAACCCTCACCTTTTATTTTGTTGCATGTATAGCCTAAGCTTTTATCTGTTAGATAAAGCATCATCAACTTTCATATTTTTATTGAATCTAATCTAATCTTTGTTTATTGAATAAAAAAACGCTAACTTTTAGTGTTATCTCATATCTAGTCTTATAATAACTTTTTAAGATAGTTATAAGCTTTATGTGGTAAATTTATATGGATAAATGTCACTAATATATATATATATATATAATTATTTGTATATAATATTAAAAATAATTGAGTTCAATTTTTTTCTTAAAAATAGCTCATTACCAATTAAGTCATTTATACATTTTTATCATATATCTCTGTTTTATATTATGTATTGAACAACTAATTTCTATATTAATTAAAATTATGATTACTGGTCGTTTGGTAGAAAAATAAAGGGTTTAATAATATTTTATTTTGTATTATTCCACTAAAGACTCATAAACATGATAAAGCTAGATTGGATTTAAAAAATAGTAATAATGTGAACGTTTATCATTTTATAAAAAAATTATCAAATAGGTAGAATTGTCTATTCTTTCTAAAATGATTAAAATACTAATGTTAATTCTTCACTCTTGATACTTCAGGGATAAATATTATATATATATATATATATATATATATATATATATATATATATAATATTAAGCTATCCGATAAATTTATTATATCATAATAATTTTCTTAGAAAGATGTTATGACGCTAAATACGAAAATATTGAAAAATAGTACTTTTTTATACAATAAACAAAGTTTAGACTAAATATCATAAAATTATAAAAGTTTAATTTTTTATACAATGAATAAAAATTGAGACTATTATATGCTATTGTTTCAATTATATTTTATTGATAATCAACGAAAATTGATTTAAATGGTAACGAAATTTTAATCTCGAGTTCGAGGTTTCACACTAACACTTTTCTAAAAGAGGATTTTTATTTTCTCAAACTTAATTAGTCATATGCTAATAATTTTGCATTACCAATCGGTTCACTTTAACGAGTGAATCCATTCAAAAAAATTTATCATGAAATGCATCGAGGTAGAACTCATTGGATGCTTAAAATAAAATCCTCCTAACAAAGATTGGAGTCGTTTGCCACAAATTATTTTTATAATGTAAAAAATAGAACGTCGAAGATCATCCATTCGAGAATCTACAAGAAAAAAAATGGCATGGATTTAATCAGAATGTGTGTATGCTCTTAACTTTCCAACCACCATGTTAAGTTTTTATTTTTTTAGGAGGAGAGGTTTTGGTGCCAAGTTGGACGCGAACATGAAGCATAACAATTTTTTTTTCTGCGTGATGACATAATAGTTAATGTTTCTGTTTTGGATTCTGTGTATGGCTGATACCACACGCCGTGTGTTTTAACATTCGGAAAGTGATCAAAAGTATTAGATTGGTCATAGAAAGCCATCTCGATTTTAACCTGTTTGACTTGGGAGTCAATTTTGATCGACACATCTAATTCAGATGACAAACTCAATTGATTGATTCAACTTATAACGAATCACATTCTCAAAGATGAAAAAGAATCAATTTCTTTTTTGGAGTTTGGCAGTAAAAGGACCGAATTTAAAGCTGAGTTGAAGAACTAGTAACAATATATTTTCATTCAAATTATTCAAATATTAATAATTTAGATACCAATCATCCTAAAAAAAACAATATTAGTTAGTTTTCTTGAAATGAAGTTAATAGTATCTCAAACGATTCAGGAAAAGAAAATTCGTCTCAAAAATCAAAGTTTAAAATAGATATAGTATGTTTTGTGAGTGTTGTGGACTAAGGTTTTTGTTTCCAATTTTGATATTAACCCATGGGCGGAGGCGTGTGCGGCGGTGTCAGAATTTATGTTGTGTGGTGCTGTGCAACTTCCAGTTCAGAGAGGTCTCTCAACTTTTACTTTTTTGCTTGTCATCTCTGCAAGTAGATTCCACTGAAACTAGAAGCGAACAGATAGATTAATGCTTAAAAGGTCGGGTATATCTAAAATATTTAGTAAATGAGATAAATTAAAGATCAATAAACTTAAAAATTAAATTTTACCTAATTTATTTATTAAATTTAAATAAATTAATTTAACTTAATAGCTTATTAATTCATATTTATTAAGTAACAAATATATATATATATATATTAAATTATATGTATAATATAAAAAATATTATGTATTTTAGTATTGTATATATCTAACACACTAAAATTAATAATAATTTTGAGTAAAAATAATTTATTGTACCTCTTTCGACATCACGTTTATTTTTTTTTTGGAATCAAAATTATTAATACTTTTAGTTCATATACTAAATACTTATTAAGCTTTATAATATATATTAATTATATAAATAAGTTATATCTAATATAGACGAATTTAAATAAAAAAATAAATTTTAATTTTGAATCTAAAGGTTCGCTTGTCGGATTGCGAGGGATCAATGCAGGTGATGTAGTTTTGCTAAGTCCCTATTGGAATTAGCTTGAATTAAACTCTGGATTGAAAGAAGTGCCTTATTAGTAATCCAAATTTAAATATCGATAGATATTTCTAGGGGAAAAGTTATCTTTACCGTTCCCCATTTTAGAGGAGATAGTAAAATGATTATAAATATTAAAAGTGTCGATATTAACTAAACAAGTACGATTCTAAGTAAATTTTTAATCTTCACAATTTTGTTAGCCAGTAAAGTATTGTAAAATGTTCTTCGCATTCTCATTTTTGTTTTTTTAAAATTAGAATATAAATGCAATCAAGACGAATTTAATTTAAACTATGAAAGTGATCATTTAACCATCTGAACTGTTCCAAACTCAACCACTCAAATCGAAATCTTCACGTCATATATAATGCAAGGTGGGGTACAGGTGAGAAAATAAACTTGAGCAAGGTTCACGCGATAACAAAACAAAACAAAACAAGAGTAATACTTTTCCCAGCTTCCATTTAAGTGCTCAAAATTGATCAAGGAATAGACAAAACACTGGGACAATGCATTAACACAAATATCAAGTTCGGCGAGGTACCTGCAAACACCTCACAAGTTAGCGGTGATAATGATGTTGGGTCGAGCTTGGAACAAAATTTGACTTGACCTAAAAACATAATATTAACCCTAAATTAAAAATAAAAAATTGAAATCCAATTCAACTCAACTTAAATAAATTCAAAATGAAAATGAATTGAGCCATTCATTTTTTTGGAATTTTCTTCATTCAAAAGGAAAATGCCTAATAATATAATTTAAAATAAAATAAATTAGTATTAATAAACTAAATAAAATTAATGATAAAAAATCTTAAAATTATTAAAATATAAATATTTTAGTATCAATTAATTAGTTAATTTTATTATATTAATATTATAATTTTAGATCATTCAGATTAAATTTTGAATTATCAAACATTTAATTTGTTATTCGATCCAAAACTAATCGGGTTTGACCCGTGGTCACAACTCACAGGTCACGAATTTCATTCTCCTTGGGTTGACAAGTGACTATATAAAAAAATGATAATTTCATGGAGTCCGGACTACTTTCAGCACAGCTGCAGCACATGGAAGATGACATGTTTAAAATGACAAGTGACTACATCAAAAAATGATAATTTCATGGAGTCCGGACAACTTTCAGCGCAGATACAGCACATGGAAGATGACATGTTTAAAACTTAAAACAAAGTTGATCAAAATTTCAGTTGTTGAACATAACAAGGTTCCTCCTGCACCAGGTGAACCCCCAAATCCACAATGTCAAAAAAGTCCATACAAGAAGACACGCAATCTCAGAAAAAATAAGACAGCAGTTATTGCCACAAGAATCATAATATACAGAAAATTTCCGATACCTGCATCTCAACCAGTGAAGATCCAGCTCGTGTTAAGATCTGGTTAGCTCAAAGCATTTCTCCTGAACACTAATCTCACTATGTTTTGCATTGCATGAACGTTGATGTTCCTCGCATGACTTTACAATACAACACAATTTTAATAAAGATTGAAGAACCAATTACCACCTTTTTTGTTTACAAAAAGTAGGGAACTCCCGATCTTGGCCCTCGCATTTGATTATTTTCCTCTGTTTCAGTGAAGAACTTTACTTCCCTCTCCTGACATCATTAACAAACAAACCATTCAATTCAAAATTTGAATGCTGACTATTGAGAAGAAAACCATAAATATAGCCAACTATTTTTTTTTAGAGTAAAAAAAGATTGGTTACCAAGAGTAGCCATCCATTTTATTGAGAGGTGAATACAACGAACTATTGGCAACAAGCTAATTTGTTTTCCCCTAATACAAATACTCTAGCAGTATTCAAGTTTTTTAAGGGTAAATAAGTTTATATGAAGTTTGGAGTAGGAAACTATAGCTTACCATATGGTCATTGAAGCTCAATATCGACGCAACATTCCCACATCTATAACAATAATTAGGAGCAGACCAGACCTGAGAAACCAAGTATGCAACAAGGTTCATGCATGACCAAAAAAATAAGTCTCATTGACCTGAATGTAACAATAGCTCGAGTGCTAACTTCTGCCACAGGGATGGACAACCAGAAATGTAATTATGAATAACTCACAGTTACAAGCCCTTTGTCCTGAAACATGTACTTAAGACCTTCCTGGACTAGCTGATGCGCCCGACAGACGAGATCAAGATTGTTTATATGATTGAACTGTTAAATGGTCATTAAAGTACTGAGACATACTTAAATAGAGGGATTACATGGATTCATAAGGATGCCAAAATATTCATTTACCTCCGAGGTTACCCTTGAACCAAACAACCAACCTGCACCACGTGGACTGACAGCCCATGTTTCTATCTCTTCAGGATCGCTCCACATGAGATCACAGAAGGGACCTTCATGAGGAATCTCACAGTTGCGATCAATCACTCTTATCTGCACTTGGAAAATGAAAGAAGAAACAAGAAACTCTAAAACAGTGGCCATTTTACTAGTTGCTGGAAGATCACATAAAGATAGAACAGGCAAGATAAAACATCTAACGAATTCTAAATCTGAATACATCTTTGTCTGACATGACAGTCCCTTAAAGATAAAAATAAGGCCCACCACAGCATTGCTGCTCATAGTAACTTATAATGAGTCAAATATTGCATTTACTCAATAAAGCATATACCTCAACGTAAATGTTTAGGAGGGGTGGTGAACTGGTGATGACTCAAAGTACCATTATTCTAAGAGTCAATCCAATCAGATTTTCATGGTGGAAGATGTCAACATAAATTTAAATACTGGTGTTTGATTGTTTCATTTGGGCAAGTCAAGAAAATTGGAAACACAAGTTCACATATCACGTTGACGCACGGGTATCCATGCATAGTGAGACAAGCATACACTAAGAAGTACAAAGATAGGCCCAACACTCACTTATTTCATGTCAGAAAGGATGTTGAAACACTTGGGATAAAGACAATCACTACTTTTGTTTTCATGACATTCTTTAGAAGTTTTAGAAACTTTTTATCTAACATCTACTTCAAAATAAATATCATGATGCCCAATAAAACATGATGACTATCAGCGCTTTCTTTTTTAGTTAAAACATCAATATCAGGGCATAATAACTTCTACAACATCCAATAGAATTAACAGGTAAGGTCAAGTTCTTTAAATATTGCCCAAGTGAAGGACCTTGACAACACTATTAATCAGTAACAAGATAAAACTAACAACAGTATGACAACATGGGAATAATGCTGTACACATGCAGAAAACAAAGTTAACATAGAGATACCTGATCAATAGCTCGTATATCCGGTGAAAGTCCACCATGAACACAAAGCACCTAGAAATCAACCAAAAATTGACTTGTTAGTATCTCAAAAAAGAATAAGAAAAACAGAACTGACTTGGAAATGTTAACTTCACTGTACAAGAAGAAGTAGCTCACAGTCCCATCTATAATTGCTGAGAGGGTAAGATAGTCAAAAACATCAGTGCAATATCGCCATGCATTAGCATTTCCATACTTCCTCTGGCACTCATCATAAAAACCATAAACCTAAGAGAACCACACAAGGTTACTCCTTTCAGCTTATATGAGTTAAGGTGAACAGAAAAAAGTACATTCCATATAAAAAATGTACAAGTTTCACAAGACATAAAAACAGAAAAGTTAACATATACTTGTGCCAATCAGATCACAATTTATCTCAAGATATTACTCAATCAAATAAGCCATATTTAGACATCAGTATTAGAAACTCAGCAAAACAGCAAAAACACTTTACATGACCCACATCAAATGCACACAATCTGATGAAACACTGCAGACATTTAGAAAATAAATGAGTATGAACTGAAGTTAAAAAATATATCGCCCCCTATATCTTTGTGATTGAAGGCACTTGAGTATTAAGGGCCACAAAGCGAGCCAATTTGATTGCAGTTCAACTACTTTATGACATAGACAAAAGAAAAAGGACATTCTTTTTTATCAAGACAATGTGGCATAATCTCTGTAGTGACTAAATGATTCAGCAATCAACTTTTAACATGTAGCATATTGCTAGAATGATAGTGTATCACCTAAAATTTTAGAATAATTGAGGAATAACTTGTAAGGAAAAACTAGAAAACCATTGAAAGCATTATACAAGGAGACTGACAGTAGAGTGTATCACCTAAAATTTTAGAATAATTGAGGAATAACTTGTAAGGAAAAACTAGAAAACCATTGAAAGCATTATACAAGGAGACTGACAGTAGAGTGTATCACCTAAAATTTTAGAATAATTGAGGAATAACTTGTAAGGAAAAACTAGAAAACCATTGAAAACATTATACAAGGAGACTGACATACGTTATCAGAAAAAACCTAGAGTTGATGTTCCAAAATCTGTATTCCACATTCTTGAGAGGACATGAATGAGAAGAAAGTTCATTATGGATTAAGAGACTGTATCCTTGTGCTTCATATTCCATTTTGATTTTCACATTCAAGTTTAAGTCTCCTTAGCTGCTAAAATGATTGTAAAGCACCAGCTCCTACCATATAGATTGGCATTAGTGCACCCCTCACATCTTAGAAAGATGCTATACACACTTTGGTGAGAAAAATCACCATTAGGAGTTACATAAGGAAAATGAAATGAAATATAATAAAGAACCATAAAATGATACTGAAATATTAATCTACATTCCTAGATTGATCGTGCAGATATGAAACAAAAGAAAGTTAACTTGGAATAAGAGAATGTATATCCATGCATGTTTTAGTTTCAAGATCTGACATAAAATCATGTAGCAATATCCAAATTAACATTTCAAGGACACACAAAAAATTAAACTAAAAAATGGCAAACATTTATTGGATGGAGAAACAAATGGACAGGATGCATCATCATAGTAGAAACTTAGTTCAGAGATTGAAGAGGTCTTCAATAAGACGAAAATAAAAGAAACCTGCAACTATATTGGAATAAAATTGTTGAAGTGTCAATTTTGATGTAAATTCCTATGTGCTTGGTAATACTTTTAAAGTCTGCAGTATGCACTTAAAATTTACAACTATTATCACAAAGCACATGCTATGTATATCACACACCTGTGTTAATTGTCTGCTTTCATGATTACCACGTAAAAGAGTGATATTTGCAGGATATCTGACATAAGAGCGAACACCAATAATGAAGGCGCAACTCAAGAATGAACAACAACAATGAAGGCGCAACTCAAAAAAAAGTGCAAGAAAGAGAGGGATATATTGATATAATAAACATTCAAGTACAAGGTAGGCAAATGTCAGACTTAAAGGAAACAAACTAAAAAACATTTTAATTCAATGAAGCCCACTGAACAAATTTAAAACTTGATCAACACTAACAGTCTCTTTCGAAAAAAATTATACATACAGAAATGTCTTATCACACCTGATACATAACCAGTAGAGTAAATTTGTTCACAACTTAAAAAAAAAAGTGTTCACAAGAAAATGAGGTGATCTCGCACGTGCAAGATTGTTATATATTTGACGTTACACATATGAGATTGCTGCACTTTTATTCAAAACTAGTTCCTATGCAAATGCAAGATCCATTCATGCATTTAAAAAAGAAAAACAAAAACAAAACCACTCCTCTCAAAAAATCAAAACCACTAGCACCAACAAGAGAGTATCGTATTGGACAACAGCAACCATAATGACTTCATGTGTTAAGCATCATTTATTGCCTAAATCCTAAATCTAAACCCAAATTATTGAAATGGTAAAAAGTGGACAGGACTATGTATCCTTAGATTGGGAGAATTGACTTAACATTTCCAATTCTCGATATAACAGCCCCTCATAGAAACATTTAAAGTGACTTTATCATTTGAAGTGAATAAACAACGAGAGTGCATTCACATGGCCATCATAAAATTTACCTGTTCTCAGCCTATTGAACCAGATAAAAAACCAAAATCATATTTGGAGATCCAGCAAGAAGAGAGCTGTACATAATGAATTTTAATAATATGCTTTAACAGAAACAAGTGACCTGATATTTTCATGTTAGATTGCTTCTCTTCAATTGAGATTTGCAAATAATAAGAGTTCACAGTTCCTTGGTTTCATGTTCTGAATTAGCCATCTAAGTTAGAGAACAATAGCAAAAAGTTCGTGAATCATAGGATTACTATGCAATAGAAAAGAGTGAAAGAATAAATTGTTTTGAACTAACTAGGCAATTTTTACATTACATAGTCAACCAATCATCAAATGTAGTATCATAAATTATATACCTGGCTTTCAGAAGCAAAAGGATTGTGAAAACTTCCAAACTGTTGTACCCACGGTCTACAAAATCACCCTGACAGGAATTTGTATCATAAATCATAATCACAAACATACAAATATGGGATTTAATCAATGAGATTAAGAAACTCACCATGAAAATGTAATTTGTATCAGGAACATGACCTCCAGTTTGAAAGAGTTTCATCAGATCATGAAACTGTCCATGTATGTCACCACAAACAGTCACAGGACTGTTTACAGGCTGGACATTTGACTCCTCAATAAGGATTTCTTTCACCTGGGGTTTGAGAATATTTTTAGACAATAATTGTAGGAGAATAAGATGTATAGTTTTCTTTTTGCAAAATTTGTGTTAATTTTTTTATCTCATTAAAGAACTGATGCCTCTTTTGAGAATGAATTGATTATTTAAATTGTATCATCTTTCTCAAACATATTAAAATTGTGTCATGTCTAAAATAAAGGGCAGATATCAGTAATACATAGGTACTTAGTCACATATTCCCATAATGATAACACCTTCAAATGTTGACACGAGAAACGAGATATCCTCTTTTTTCAAGATAAATCCTCTTTCAAACACGTCAAGGGAAGAAAATGTTTTGCACGATTGCTGAATTTAGTAGCTTCTTCCTTATTTAACATTAATAATCAAGTGAAGTGAGGAAAACACGTAGAGAAAGTTAAGGAGATTATGACAGAACAAGAATCATCTCAAGAAAGTCTCTGTAGACTGCATGATATCCAGGCTGAAGAAAGAAAGATAAAGATGAAGTAAGGAAACTGTCAAAATAATAAAATCCGATCCTTTCAAATCAAGGCAGGATGATTGATGAAGAAAAATCTCAGATGTACGCTGGCTGATACATAAAAGCTATGCCTTCAAGAACAAGATATTGTTGCCGACCACCAAAGCTGTAATTACTATTTTAATATTTTAAACATGTGGAGTTTGAACTAAATTAACAGTAAATATATCACAGTTTTGTACTTTTTTTGCATATATGCCCCCATGCGGTACAAAAAATCTAAACTATCATTATGAAAAATACAAATTTTAGAGGTAAAGTATCAATTTTTTTTTTCTCTTAAAACCCAAAATCATTGGTCAAACAACAAAAAATCTATCAAAATCATATATGAGTTGAGGAGTATGTAGCAAGCTATATGCATTATGCTGCAAAAATATAACCTATTGGATGCAATTCCAACCCAGAACAAAGATCTGAAGGGTATTTAACAGCTCAAATCATCCCAACATTATACATTATCTGCTATATGTTCTATCATTCATGTAGTATTAGATAAAAAAAATAGTGGGCTGATTTAAGAGATTAATGGATAGTTATCTTTATGTTCTGCATTATTAGTTATATTATATTTTCAATTTTGAAGTGTTTTATCAACTTTGCATAGAGTTTGGTCCACTCCGCACAAGCTGCTTATCTTGAAGATTTGTCCTCTCGAACAGACAAGTTATTAGTTGTAATAGTGTTTAAGGTCCTTGCTCTTTTACTATTAATAACATTTATCTTATTTTATTTTTATACTCATGTTTTTTAACCTCGTATCATTAGTATCAAGCAGTAAAGACCCTTACATGTATTCACCTAGCACATTTTGATATAATTTTTCGACAATTTTCAGCATTGTTCGTCAATTTAGATGCAACAACATTGGAAGCACAAAAAAAGCAATTTCATCTAGGACAAATCATCTTTCATACACATCAGAGAGGAAAGTTCATGGTGATCCAAATGTCCTCTGCAACGTCTTTACGGGGGAGCGGGTGTACTGATAAGATACCGTTTGTATTTAGTAAAAAAATAGTGGGTTTGATTAAGAGATTAGTGGGTAGTTATATTCATGTTCTCCAATAGTACTTATATTATATAGTTGTAGACTTGTAGTAACTAATTCTTCATGTTATAAAAACATGATATTTTATTTTCAGTTTTTGAGAAGTGTTTTGTATCAACTTTTGTATGGAGTTTGGTCGCAAGGATTGATCTTGAATATTTGTCCTCTCGAATGGACAAGATATTAGTTGTAATCATATTTAAGATCCTTGCACTTTTACTACTAATAACATCTATCTTATTTTTAAGCCTCTTGTCAGTATGAGTGTGAGCTTTGAAGGGGCGTCTATAGTCATCTGGTTTGCAAAAATCTTTGAATGTTTCTACCACATTTTCATTGACTCCATAAAGGCATAAAGAACAGAAAGCCATTTTCCGCTTCCTAAATCACAGTGGAAAAGTCAGTTCACATTCATATCCAGCATTACAACATTGTTAAGAATATAAATATAAAGATGTTGCTCTTCCTATAGGCTTAAGCTTTTAGGATTGTCGGTAGCACATATAATTTAACATGGTATCAGAGCCAGAGGTCCTGAGTTCAAACCTCGATGTCGCTCATATTAAAAATTCATTTCGCCGCTTAGTTGTCCGCGTGTTGGGCTTTGGGCTAGACCAAAGTTGTCAGCGGCCCACACGTGATGGGTATTGTCAAGAATATAAATATAAAAATATTGCCCTTCCTATAGGCTTAAGCTTTTAGGATTGTTGGTAGCACATCTTATTTAACAAAAGAGTCAAACTTCACTATTTTGTTCAGCTGCATTATTTTCATTATTGCGGGAAGTTCCAGACTACACAGCCGCAAGGAGTTGCGAAGCGTGCAAATAAAGTGAATTGTTTCACATCTGATCAGTAAAGCATCATTTTTGCTTACCTTATCATATGAAAAGTATCTATTAATATTATAATTCCTTACATGGAAGAAATGTGATGTATCATAGCATTAAGAACGAACAGTGACACTTATGGTTTAGCAAAATAGTCCTCTTTAAATTATGTTGTCTTGTTTCCCTCCAACTACCAGTGTTGCCTTCAAACTGGCATTTTGCTCTTTATTTGTTCAAATTAATCAGACCCACAAGGTTTCATCGCACGGAGGATGACGCATTGGAACCGGTCGCCAGAAACAAATGAAGCTGATTTCTCGATTTGAGAACAAGAATTAAATTTCATGCAAACATGAACGTACACCACCACAGGAACGGAAAAGATAGAACCCTAAGGGGCAAGAAAAATGAGAGGGTAGAACCAGAGGAGTAGAGAAATGGGCATACGTATTCGCAGAGCAGCTGGAGCTCGTCCTCCTGGAGGTGGTCGCCTGCCTTCACCTTGGAGATCCACAGATCCAACTCCATCTCAGTTTCGAATCAACAGGAGTTAGGAGGCGGAGGAGGACGGAGGCGACGGCGACGGCGACGGCGACGGAAATAAATTTGGGGGCACCGAAGAAGAAGAGGAAGAAGGGGAGGGTTTGAAATCGCGACCGAGCGAGCGGTGTTATTGTGTATTTAACTATTAATTAATTAAAATAAAGTAACTCGAGTGGTGACGTATAATAACTGAGTAATAAATCAAACATTGTTAGGTTGGTTACCATTTGTATCTTCTTTTTCTTCTTTTAACAAAGAATGCATTTGAGAAATCAAGTTTTATTGGCACGTATAATTAATAAATTTTTATTCTTAATTTGAATCTGACTATTTTGAATAATCAGTTCTGAACATCGAGAATTTCGAATAAATATTAAAAAAAGAATGTATTTAAAAAAATTAAAATAAATTATTCATATATATTTCTCAGACGCTGATAGCAGTTTCGTAAATATATTGTAGTTCTCTATTCACATTCAAACTTATCTATTTTCTCAATTGTTTAATTTTTTAAACTATTTTTTCATGAATTCATAAGGAACAAATGGACACTAACTAATTGATGAGCAGGTAAACATGAATTACCTAGCAAATTTGAACTCTTTTATAGTTAAGCATATATTTCGAAAATCCAATTCACCCATGAATTACTTAGTAAATTTTGATCGGACATCAAATCACGATGCATTTTGGCAAAAGAGCTTGACTTTCTTAAGTTTTGTATGACTTTCTGATCTTTCGACAATAAATAATTTCTCAATTTTTTTTTAAAAAAAATCATATAAAGGATGCCTTCCAAATTTATTATATATACCTTCCTGAAAGTTGCCTCCTCTTTTGAGCAATCTCCACATGGTAACTCTTATTCACATTGCCACGTCAATCACCACAATTTCCATTGCCTCTATGCTGTCACAATTTTCATTGCCTCTATACTGTCATTGACAGTAATATTATAGTCGTATTTGAATGTAGGAACTAAGATCAAAATCAGTCTTCTATTGATTTTGCTAAATATTTTATAAAAAAAGAATAATAATAATTATTAGAATTAAGTTCTAATTGAAACATCACATGGATGAGAACTTGTTTTTTTAAATTCATCTTGTCAATGGCCTGAACCAAGTTTTTTTTTTCTTTTTTGCTTTTCAATTTTCTTTTTAATATTCCTTCCTTTTTCATTTATTTATTTTCTTAACTTTATTTGAGTATTATAATTTTATTTTATCTTAATATTTTTTATTAGCCCATAATTCTAATAAAATCACTATTTTCTATTGTAATATTTTATCTTATATTAATAATTATAATATTTTTAAATTAAGATTTAATATATTAATATTTTTTTGAGAGAGTAGTATATCAACACTCAAAATAAATGGAAACTTTAGATAACGTATACTTCATTAATGTAAAAAAGATATTAAATTTTTTAGTCTTCCTTGTCTGCTTTCATATTTTATGTTTATCTCTTTCATTTTTCTTAACTTTATTTTGGATATTGTACTTTTACATTATCTTAATTTTTTAATTAGTTTTATAATTAAGTAGCTTAATTAAAATAATATTATACTAATTTCTATTATTATATTTAATTAAGATATTTATTTGAAATTAAGTTTTTATTTTTTGCGTTGATCCTTTTTACATAAATTCAAATTTATGTTTCTCTTTTTTTCAATTTTAAATATTTATAATATCTTAGTTAATTTTTGGTGTTTTTAATATCTTAAATATTTCTAATATCTTAATTAGTTCATCCTTAATCAAAGTACAAAAAAAAATTGTATAATACGTGATGTTATTATTTGATATTAATATCACATTAAATTTATGATCATATTTAAATGAGTATAATAATCATTATTATTAGTAGTATTTTAAAGCAACTTTATATTCTTAATTAATTTAGTAAGCATATAAAATAAATAAAAACAAATATCATAAATATATATACATATATTTAATTTAATATTTTTTATCTTTTTAAAAAATAAAATTATCTTTTAATTTTATAAATTCATCTAAACACACATCGAAAATATCCAATCAACTTTTTAGTTGATCGTTATTATACTTTTTCATTCAATCAAATCAAAATTCATCTGTCTAATAAGAATATAATTTTTTGTATCCAAATGGTCCAATGAATTTCAGGCTTATGGTTTCATAATAAATATCCATGACATATTATATAGAGAGAGAGAAAAAAAAGTGGAGGTGCCTACATTGTCAATCGTTGGATATTTAATATATGATGGATAGATTTAGGAGAAAAAAAATTAGGAGAAATAAAATTTAACATTCATCATAGATTTAACATCTTACGGTTGAAGATGTATATAACATAGTGCTATTTGATATTCTAATAAGTAGTTTATTTAGTGTCTATCTACTGAAATGCTTCTTATTCATTTTTTATTCATGTTAAATTTAATTTATGGCAGATCATTTCACCTTATGTCGTTGCACGCACTCCTTCAATTCAAAATTTTGAAATATTTTTAACACATTTCTTCTCGGTAAATAAAATTACACTTCTTCAATGGATAACATTGGCTTATTCATTATTCTTATTTTTTTTAATCTTCCAAAGCATTCCGGTCGTACATCAGAACCAATTTCTTCATTCTCTATTGTGAAACATTCACTTATAAAAATCCTTTTGTAGCTACAGTTGTTGGAACAAAGTTGAAAAACTCAACATGAATAAAACTAAAAAAATAATTGCAACTTGATTCGGGTATCTATCATTGTAACCACATTGATTGATAATACAAATCTAATTCAAAAATTATTTACACATAATTAATTAGGTAATTTAAAGATGCACAACGGGCATGAGTGTTCTCTCGTTAACATATAATTGTAAGAACATATAAGATCCACATGTGGATTTAAACTTTAATCAGTTAGGAAACATTTGATAAAAGAATAAAAAGTAGAATCTATATTTTATTTCACGAAATATTTATAGAAACGATAAGAGCATAATTGATATTTAAAAGGTAATTAAATATACATAGTTGAACTTAAAAAATAAATATACTAAAATGTGAAATCATTAGAAATATTTTTTAATTTCTGAAATAATAATTCGTCGATCAGACGCTCCCTAAATTATAATGAATATTATTTGTTAAATACTTGTAAAAAATAATTATTTCAGTATAAGCGAAAGACCTGTAAAATCATATGATACAGGAGTCAGTTACGTTACATATGCAAGTCCTTATCTTTTGCCGAGGAACAAATAGAGGCAATAAGCCTTACAAACAAAATTTTATATATACAAGCTTAAGATGCTCTGCTCAACCCGCATGTAGAACCCAAGAGACGGAACAAAGCCCGAACTTGTCAAGAATCTGCAGAATATGCTACATTGCTTTCTGATATTTGAACTTATCAAATTCTTGTGAAGCTCGAGAGTCGTGATACCTAGGATACTGCATGGACAAAAAAATGGACTTCACCTTGAACTCAATTTAGTTGAACACATGCCTTCTGCTGCTCTCTATGGATGAACTTCGATCTGCCAGTAGTTTTAGATACAAATGATGATGAGTTAGCTTATGTGCTTCGAACAAATAAATAATATAACTTTCTACACATGACCTAAATTTTCTGAACAAAGAAAACATTCATAAACAAAAAAGGCGACCCATTTGACCTTTTTCTTTTAATATCCTTGACTGGTAACTTATGAATGTCAATTTGGGCACGCGCTAGCCAAGTTGCAACATCAGGGACAATGGACCCATATTCATCTTAAAATGTAGTACATCATAAAGAAAAAAGAAAGTATGTACATATGTATGCAATGTCAACATTAGAACTCACAATACAATAAGTTCATCTTTGAGAGTAATGAGATATAAAAGTTACTATCAACACCTCCCAAGAAAAGTAACTGTCAACGGTGATGACAACATTACCACCACACTGTTTGATTTGACTTTTGTCTCAAGAGCTGAAAGTAATACAGTTCATGCATAGATCTTTAAGCTTTGTTGATCCTAGAGGGAGCTTGAGTATGATGAACAGTTACTACTAGTATTCACTGCTAAGCATATCATGATACAAAATTCATAATGAAAATGATCTCATTTCAGGTTTCAACAACTTATTTTGAGGATGATTGCCGCTCATCTTCTCATAAAGCAACCATTTCATAGATGCAACAGCCAATGATAATGCAGTACCAAGTTATTGAATGTTTTAATATCGTATTATCTTAAAGAAACCATTATCATGAGTCTCTTATGTTAAGAATGACAATATATGTAGTTTAACGTACCTGCAATTCAAAACTGGGAGTTGCTGAGAAATGTAACCATGCATCTTGCACTCTGAAACATTTTATCAACCCTCTGCCAGACCAAGCTTTGGACTTCCAGAAGTTTCTTTGCCTTCTCATGTAATGTTAAATTGTGTCGCACTGTCTCTCCGTGTATCTGTTTAGTAAAAAACATAAAAGAATGCATCAAAGCATATCCACGTAATACGGTAGATCTACTGCATGTATAGTGTGAATGATTCTGTTTTATCTTTTTTTTTCTCAGTTAGGAATATCAATGAAGCTGCAACTCTTCAAGAGATAATTGATTTTGCATGCCCAACATATACTCGAGCAAAAAATTAGATCCAGACTGTAATGGCCAACAGAAAATTAATAATCACAAAAATATCGGCCTTCTTTAATTAAGGTAACAGTCTTATTTTTAAGTTATCATGCACATAAATAGAAGAGGAAAACCTCCAGATGACTGGCGAACTCTAGTGAAAAAGGGGGAAATCTGTCTTTGTATGCCCTTAACATTCATATTCTACCAATTAAATATATCACCCTAATTCTCTTTCAGAAACAATACATATTATATAAAAATTTCATAGTTTTACAGAAATCTTATAGAGATATCACCACTGAAACATCCAAATAAACAGAAACTGTATTATCTCAAAAAGAAACAAAAATATTACTCTATCAAACTCTCCAAGTAAAAAGAAAATACAACTTTCTATCCCAAGGCAGATATCATGCTCAAAACTCGTTAAAGATGAAGCTCAATGTAGTAATCAAGTAAACAAAAACATATCTTGAGATTTTTTTTGTGAGAGGAACATACCTTGAGAAATAATCTTATAACAGCTTGAATAAATTCGAAGTTACTCCTGGAAGAAAGTTGATGAATGAAGTAGTCCAATAGCATCCCAATAGATTGCAGCTCTGGCCTCAAAGTGACATCTTCTATATCTTCATCATCTACTATTTGTAGCATACGGAGTTCCATATCGAGATTTGACGGGGACAATCCTTTAATATAGTCTGTGAATGCTGAAACTACGATTAAGATAAAACAAATTAAATGCTTCAGTGAATATAACATAATATACAAAATCATAACATATACAGAGGAAAGTCAATTTCAGATGCCAAAATAAGCATATTTATAACGTTTATTTAAGATGATATTGTTCAAATTCTTAGGTGTATGTGAAAATTTACAGGGACAATCTACGGGTGGGGCCAGGTTGCAATGTTTCGAGTATGAATTTCAAGAACAGCCTAGCTTGGGATATAACTTAATGAGAGAGGCAATGGGCGCTCCTCCTTTGAACCTTGAAACATCTGACTCCATATGCTTTTTTTCAGTTTTCACTAATAACTTCCATTGCACTACCTTATCTCCCCAACCCATCGCTCTTCTCCCTCTCCCCACACTTGATCTCCTATCCACCTCTCCTCTTGTCTCCTCCAGCAGTCTCCCACCACAATCACCTCCAGCATGGACTCCCCTGGTGATCTCCACCAAGTGCCAACAAATCTCCATGGAAACCACCTAAGGTGCATCAAAGTAGTAATGTCATTTTTGTGCCTGTAATCATTTGATCTCCCTCTGCTATTATTGAGAGGATGCTCCAAAGTTTGTTTCTTCCTTCTAAGCAGTAGGCATGACACCTCGTACCACTCATAAGAGGAATGACAATGGTAATGAAGACTAATGTAACACTAGCAGACCTGAATTGATCACTAACATATTATCAGAGAAAAAATGCAAAGATTGAAAATATGAGTGAAAATAAGAGGCAAATAGAATAGGTTCATCGACATGAAATATATTCTTTATTTCATTAACATTCTTCATTGTATCTCATGATCCAACGAAGAAGAGAAATGAAAATATTTGGACTTACAATTATTTGTTCCATCACAAGATTGTAGTAAGCGAACAAACTGTGACGACAAATCTAACTTCTTGTCACTTGTCTTCATCATTTCATCCTTTTCTTCAATAACTTCAGAGTTATGTTTAAATACTATCTCTCCGGAAAAAGAAGGAACTGACGGCAAGAAGAAAGGTGCTTTTTCTGGTTTTTTGGGTGGCTCAACTGGCTTGTTCCGAACCTAAACATCATAAAGCATAGGATATGTGTACATATATGAGAAGGTCAAGGCAACTAGAAAACCAAGAGAACAAGGCAAATAGCAAAAATCAGTTTATTCTATAAAGAAATAAAGCCTCTTTGACTTGAAATGGAATGTCATATTCAACAGAGAGCACAGACTGACCTTTATAATATCTAAATTAGTCAAACTTTGCCACTGACTCCTTGGAAGTAAAGACAGTGTGACCATATTGGGTATCTGGCAACCAACATCAGACAAAGAGAATTCATTCCGTATGACATAATGATCTGTAGCAGTGCTCTGTTCCTTTTCATCAGATCCTTCCATTGACGAGACAGATGGCAGTTGGACACTTCTAATGTGGCTTCCACTTGCATATGAATCTACTTTAGAGGATCCCAAGAACATAGACTGATTAACCCTAAAAGAATTGCAAAGTAGATACTTGGCCTGAGTTTTCGTGATATAGACACATAGAGGATAATGTAAATGTAGTCATAGACATGGTAACCCTTTAAAGTCAATGAGTTTGAACTTGATTTTTAAAAAATACATATCATGAAGTCAAGAAACGCATTAATGAAAATACAATTTTTACACATTTTATTGCTATCAAACCGCTACTAGAACCAAAATCTATCCATATTACTCGAGTTGCACAATTAAATTTACTGTTACTCAAATGTTTTGATGCTTCTATCATTTGTTTAGCAAAGACATGATGTCTAGAAACACAAATCAATGCTTTGATGATAAATGAAACACATTTGAACTCACCAAAGATAAACACCATTTTGATCAACGTGAGAAGTTGCCAAAATATCCATTGATGGAGATAAAGACAATGCTGTTATAGAGACATCAACATGTATAGCATCTATTTGTCTTGCCAATATGATATCCCAGATTCTGAGACTTCCATCCATACTTGCAGATAAAAGCCACTTTCCATCCTCACTAAAGCACAAATCAGTTATGCGGTCAGTATGGCCTTCAAACTTCCGAACCAAACGTAGTGCCACAGCATCATAGAGTCGAAGAACCATGTCATCAGCTACAGTTGCCAGGAGACCTTGATGCAGAAATAAAACAAAATAAGTAACATAATAACCTTATGAACTAATAAAGCATGTCCTGCTCCAGGAGAAGCAAAATGAACAAGATATTACCATTTGCTCTGTGATACACAAACTTAATAACACAGTGTCCCACTTCCAACCTAGATCTCAGTTTCCGACCTTTGAAATCCCAGATCTGCAAATTTTAAGCATTTGCATATTTAGAAGAGCACAAAACATCATATAAGGACACATAACACAAGAAAACAGCATAGACTATATTGGGAAGATTATGCTGTTCCTTTTACTCCAATAAAATACAATGATCATTTAGAAACAAAAGGACATATTTAAAAGGCAATGCACCAAACATCATCGACAACAAACAAATTACTGGAAGTAATACCTTGATGTCTCCCTGATATCCTGTACTTATCATGATACTATTTATAGCATCACAGACAACTCCAACCACTTCGCTTTCATGTCCATACTGTTTTGGCACGGTAATATCAATATAGCTGCCTCGGCTGATTCCAGACTGCAGGTTAAATCTCTCAATCCATCCACTCTGTGTCCCCAAAATGGCAAAATTACCACAGGCACTTATCGCACAAGCCTGTCGGATGCCAAATATGTAATGACATTATTAACTCCATTCAAACTGTCACCAAAACTCTAAAGAAGACATTAGACGACAGTGAATTAGCAGATCTAATTCACTAAAAATGCCCAGGGCTCACCTTAACTGGTGCTTGAATATTTGCAGATGGTGTTAGGATATGCTCACCAAGAACAAAGTTTTGAAGACGCCACACATATGCCCGTGGACTATCCATATGACAAGTCACGACATTACACCAATCACGTTCGCGGATTTCAGCTAAATTGATTATTTATCATGAACATAAACAATTTCGTTAACTTCCTAGCGTGAATTATCATGAAGGAAAATTTACTATGTACCAAAGTCATGGAGTAGTTAAAAATCATGAGATTTTCAACAACGCTCCCAAAGAGTGCTTGTACAATATGAATCAGCGCATAACAAATATATGTCAGTTTCATTTAAAAGCCTTAAGAGAACTTAGCTCCCTTGACATTTTAAGAAATTGGATTGTCTTTTGAAAAGCACAGTTGTTATGCACATCAGAAAGTAAGTATCGCAAAATCGCATATCACATGACATGCATGTGGGGAAACAGGTTTTCACTCTCTTGCTGCCACAGTTATGTGGACAGAGAAATATTAATATAGTAAAATGATCACATGATATGCTCAGATATAAAATCTATACTAGTAAATAGATAGTCATGATATATCTGCATGCACCATCAGTTTCTTGTTGACATGTCACATGCATTGTTTTTGCTCAATGAATGAGAATCCCAAACACGTCTTAGGTGTATCAAACCAAAGTTTCAGAAAAATTCCATACCACAATCAAAGGCTATTACAGGCTTCAACTTGATATCTTCCTCCTGAAAAAATGACAACATTGTTAAGTCGTATGCGCTTCTCATGCAATGATAAGTACATACGTAACAAAGTTAATGCCTCCATACCTTCACCCTAAGTTTCTTGGCTCGTTTAGTTACATGTCGCTGGGAAAGCTCTTTACTTTGTTGATCCTGCTTGAGAGAAGCATATAGTTAAAAACTACTAACAAACATCTGCTCTCAAGGGTAAAGGATGTGAAAGAGGAATGAAAAAGAAAGAAAAATTCCTTCTTTACCACATTTACTTTCCCACACTCATCACCTTCCTCTAATCCAAAGAGGCTCAAAGTCAAAATCAAGTAACGGATGTGGAATAAAGAAGCCTCTTACATAGAATGCAATGAAACAATAATATACTGTTTTATAAACAAAAATGTCAATCATCTTGAAGATATACTACTTTTAAGAACATACTTTCACTTTGTCATATTCATCTATTCGACACATTTCTATCACAATATACTAATGGGGTAAATTTCCGCAACTGTATCTCTTATGCCAACTCAATCATTAAATTTCATATTATAATGGGACAGCCCTCCAACATTTCAAATATTTCAGACGCAGTCCTCTTGATAGGCAATTGTTGGTTAAGACACTAACTTGTGGTCCACAACCCCTCTTTGCGAGGTGTAGGGTGGTTGCTGCCCTCCTCTTCCCCTCTGATCAGAGGAGATAGGGGGAGGCTCCCCTCCTCGCCCCGCTTTGTTACAAGTCAAGGAGGGACAGAGCACCTCTCTGTTACAGGCGGACGACGCCCACTACCATTGTCCACCAAAGGAGAAGATGGGGGGTGGAACAGCAGCTGCTGCCCCTTCTCTATCTCGCAACAATGCCTCAAACCATATTTATTTTACTGTTTTTTTTATTAGATTTATGTTGAGGTGATGAGAGACACGTCAACGTTTAACTAACTATCAACAATCAGTCAAGAGGACTTTTTAAAAATTCGGAAAGTCCTCTTATAATGAAATTAAGTGACCGAGTTGGGATAAATGGTACAGTTGAAGGACCATTACGAAAAGTTATCCTACACATGACATTTTTGGAACACACGAAGAGTGGAAATTTGTGAAATCAAAATATAGCTTCTCAATTGTTAGCTGAAATGAATTTACATGAGATCTTAATCAAAGTCTCAAGCGGACACAATAATTAATATAATGTGCTTTCAATGAACTTAAAGCTCAATGACCAGAACCAGAGGAAAACAAAAGCATCAACCAAAAGGAATCAGAAAAGCAGAAGACCTGGACAATGGAGAAAAGCCGGAAGGCACGATCTTGACCAGCAGAAAGGATACATCTTCCATTTCCATAAAATCTGAGATCGTGAGACATAGCAAGAGTTAAGTCAGTATTCTGTAAGAAAAAAGGTAACTTGGAAACATATATTAAAATATGATTCTTTTTTCTCAGGTTTACATGGGCACTCCAGAAACTATAAAGAACCCCCTTCGCCCCCAGCACACACCCAAGAAAAAGGTTCATGACAATTCAAAGCACTTCATCCACCAAAGAATGAAAGTCTGCAATGTTTCATATGAATAAAAAGGCAAATACCTAGAGCAAAGCAACATTTCCTTCATTTTCACAGAGAAGTTATTTCTACAAGTTGAATTCCTAAGCTAATGACAACAAAAATAGCAACTTAACTGTAGATCAAAGGTTTGCCCTCTCGATATTTCATATAAATATGCCCATGAGTGCCACAAAGAAATAGGACAATATATATGAATAGCCAATGAAAGTTTTATTACTGATTGTGTAAAAGTAAACAAATTTGCACATGTAACAAAACAAGCAGCAATAGGATATCACCTTAAGCATAGAGGTGGAGCACTATGTCCACTTCGAAAGCGTAAAAGGCGAGCATCTCCATCATTTGTATCAAAAATCCACATCTACCACAAATACATAGAAGTTAGGCACCAACTGCAGAACATAGGTGCAGATTTTTCAATGAGTTTGAAATGGTAAAGCAAATAACAGTCTAGCTGCAAATAAGTAATCAACTGAACTAGGGTTCTATAAACTTCCAAAATATACATGACAAAAATTCTTAAAAATATGACATACAACTCCCAAAGGATCAGGTGAAGCAAGTGATAGTGCATGCTTCTAGCTCTACCAAATAATTGGCACTCTAAATATTAACTTTGACAATAATAGATTGAGATCGAGAGAAACATAAAGGCAACCCATAGGAAGTTCTAATTTTCCCGATTCAAAGATATGATGTTCTAGTACAAAGTAGGAAAGAGAAACAAATAATTTTGTGAAGGGGACAAAATATTTTATATCAAATTTGATAATATGAAGATTGACATCTAAAGTAACCCAGAAGCAAAATAACATCCAAATTTCCTGATTCTAAGATATAAGGTTCTAGTATAAAATAGGAAAACAAAGTCATATTTTTTTGAAGGGGAAAAGGAAACCAAATCTTAAATGCTCCCAGGGGATTTTATGCATGTTGGATAACTTATTGTCTGAGATCTGCTTGTTGCTCCAACTTTGGATCTTTCTTAGGCTAAAACTAAGAGAAAACGTGCTCTCATACTTCCACATGCAAGAAGTAACTATGATCTATTAAGGAGGAGCAATTAATGATAAGCAAATTCTTCATTTAAATCTATTTACGTAAATTAAGAAAGGCTGATATACAACTCAACAGACGACCGGTACAAACAAGTCGATCTAGCGTGACTCCAAGCTATATAAGTTAATAATCTCAAATCAATTGTCTTAACTCTTAAGTGACTCAAAACTATATAAATCAATTATCTCAACTATTCCAACTCTTCCACCTAAGAAGGAGAACCAAGATAGGAACAAATTCAGTAAATGGCTAGACTGGAAAAAGGATGGAATTAATGTATTGACTATTGAGTATATAACGTCCTAAGGAGTGTTGAATGTTGTACATATGCTCTGTGTAAAACTTCTTTAAGCTCCCTACCTCCAAATCAAAAGGCTCTTTGCAATATTGGTGAAAGCATGATTTTGGTAGAATACATGACACAGAATGAAATATCAGATGGATATGCCATGTAAGTTATACCTTGATTGAATTGTCTGCTGCGGAACTCATAAGGATAGGTTCATTGGAAAAATAATGGAGTGATATTATTGATCCATCATGAGCTTCTCTAATAACTGATTGAAGTCTTCTCTTTTCCAGATTCCATATGCTTATAACACCAGATGAATCCCCAGATGCCAGAAGAGGTTGACCATCTAATAAATCAGATATAATAAAAAGGTCACTATAATAACAATGATAGACCTACTAATACAGCAAAATTTTGCAATGCTACAACAAAAGCACGATTTTTGAGCATTGCAAGGATACAAATGAACGAATATAAAACATGATACCCAAGATGACATTCTAATCATAGGCATACCCATGAAATCTAAATCTATTAAATTAATAACCAGCAAGGATTTTAACTCATAAGAGACATATGAGTTATAGATGAGATAGAGTTCGCATTTTTCCATTCAGCATAAACCTATTTGAACAAGGCAAAACGGAGAAGTTTATGGATTAACAGTATTGAATATTGTTGTGGCAAAAATGAAAACAAGCTATTAAGTCTCCGGCACCTGTGGAATTTGTCCTTGCTAGCTAATGTCAAATATACAAGAAATTGTGGAAATCAAAATAAAAAGGAAGTTCTTTTTTTTCCATTTATGCGTTCCAATATGTTATTGTAAATATGACAATCAGAGATCATTTCAGAAACATATCAAGCTAGGAAGCACATACCTGTTCTAAATGACAAGGCAGTAACAGCACCACGAGAAGAATGAGTAAATGAAACTAACTCTTCATCATATCGTATGTTGTGAACATGAATCATTCCATCGGAACAGCCAATTGCAATTACATCGAGTGCAGGTGAGGCAACAGAGCAAGAAACAGATGAATTCCAGCCTTTGAAGTCATAAAGCTTTCTCTTTGTGCTAATGTTCCATAACTGCAATTGTCCCTCTTGGCTACCTATTAGAATCTGATATAATAATTATCATCAAAGGAAAACATTTCATCAACCTAACTCAATAGTATCGTGGTCATACAAATCCTTCTATGGAAAAATAGAGAAAGTTAGCAGCAACCTTGTTGAGGTAAGTATCAGGATGGATTATGCAAGTTGGGGTAAAGTCAACGTCAAATTGTATATGACTGATCGGTTCAAGTTGTAGTTCAACTCCTTTGAATGTCCAAATGAACATATTTCCTTTGTTGTCAACACTTAAAAGATGATCTCCGAACAAGAGTAACGACTTAATCTTTTCTTTATGTTTGTTCCATGTAGCAACCTGATTATAGAATCGAGAGAGAGTAGTAAAGAAATCATTACAACGATAAAATAGACTATTGGTACACTAGAGAAGGGCATGTTGAACAACCTATGAAGAAAAGATGCTGAAATTAAAGGAAACGATGCGGAAATTTTGTGAAGTACTCAGGATGATGGCTAACAAGTGTAACAAGAAGATGATACTTTCCAGCAAATTATTATTCCATCAACATTACCCAAACCTTTCCCCCATCAAACATAAAGGAATGGCCCTTTAAGTCTTCATCCTTAAGAATATTGAACATCTATCACAAAGGACAGGGTTGCACAAGTCCCACCATTTGGAGGATGACACCATGGACCTTCCTTGCCATTTGAATTGGCAGGTGCAACCTTCTAAATTGATCCAAGGGTCATTAAATCATGTCAAAACCGTTTGACAACAAGAGTTCATTTTGTAGTTAAGTTTGTTGATGAAATATCTTTGTTATACCATGGGTTATGTTCCCTCTCAAAAAAAATGAGCTATGTTGTATTTTTTCCACATTTCTTAAGCATCGATATAAAAAACCATGGTTTTGTATATTAGTCACGAGTATCAAACACTCCTAACTAGATATTCATGTTTTTTGTATCTGATGCAGAAGAACTGGAAAACACATACAATATAGCCCATGTTCTTTTCTTAAGAGGGAACATAGCCCATGGTTTAACAAAGATATTTCATCAACAAACTTAACTACAGAATGAACTGTTTCGAGCGGTTTTGTTTTCCATTGAAGGATCTAATAGCCTATTGATTACAAAGATATATCTTATTCTAGTACAGAATGACTGTTGATTCACAGTATTCCAAATTTACTAGTATCCTGATTCAAATGTTATTTAGCATTATCTGCGTAAATGATCATAAGGATAGTGTACCTACAAAATTCTAAATAATATAATTATGAATTTAAGAACAAAAGTAATTTATTCCAAGCAAATTTGTCAAAACTAGATCGGATGTCGACCCAAAGAAGTTTTCGGTTTAGGTTGCCGGTCGAAGCATAAGCAGACGGATGATAATTAAAAAGCATTAACACAAGATGCTTAAGGTTTGTTTGGTTGGAGTTGAAAGGAGGGGAAGAGAAAGGAGTTTAACCTCGTTTGGTTGCAACCTCCATTCCCCTCTAATTGTTCACTTTTCTTTCAACCCTAAAATGGGGTGGAAAGGAGGGGAGAGACATTTTAAAACACATTTCTATTTCAACCTTACTTAATAAAACATATAAATTCATATATAAGGATATATTAATCTAAAACAAATTATCACTTAAATTTGATTCCCTTCCCTTTAGTTATATTTTCACCTCCATTCCCTTTCATTTCCTTTCCCTAATTTCTCTTACTCTCCATTGTCTTCGCTTCCCCTTAATAATTGTTGAACCAACAGACCCTTAATGATATATAATTATCAAATTTTAACTATAACCACATACAAGTGCCAAGCTACCAAAGATTAGATCATAGGACAATTAAAATGAAGTAAAAATATCAACATACGTAATAAAGGTAACAAAAACTGAAAATTGATTATTAGTTTTTTAAAATAATAAATAAAGAGGCATACACACAACACACATTATATATATATATATATACATATATATGTGTGTGTGTGTGTATGTATATTAATTATGCAATATAGATATTACATATTTATAAATGTGAAAAAATGGGAAAATAGTTGAGCTCTTCTTCAAAAGGAAAATAAAATGTAAATTTAAAAATATTGCCAAAATATAAATTACATGTAAAAACATAAATATCAGAAAATGAAATATAAAAAAGTTTAAAAAACTAGTAAAACAAGTAAAATAATGGATAAGTACATCAACAATAGAAGTATATTAAAATAAAATACAATTAACATAAAAGTAAAAAAGAAAAATAATGACAGAATGAAATATGACAAATAAAACAATGTAGAAGTAGAAGTATAACTATTCATTAAAAAATATTAGCATCAAATGAGATGTTGCATATTCAAAACAAAATATCACATAAAGAATTAAATAAATTATGCTAGCCTAAAAATAAAAGATACAATATCAACAAACATATGAAAACAAATAAATGTTTACATAGCAAAATAGTTAAATATTTCTTTTAAAAGAAATGTAGTCTTTGTCATTTTCCCATCTCCCAATCAACCTTGTTCACGTGGGACAAATGGGCTGCTGGGTATGGGTGAACCAGGTTGATTTCAAAAGTGGGCCGCTGCATTCATAATCATTCAAAGGGGTATTAGTGAACTGGCCAAACCAGTCCAAGCTCATATCCGGTTTTGGTGTGAATCATAGACTGGTCAGGGTAGTCTGACTGGATGCCCGGTTCAAGAATTATCAAGGATGTTGCAAGATTTAACAATTACTGAATTATTTTAAACTAAAAACTATTTACTCATTTGAAAAACCTGATGAGCACGCTTGAAAACCCCAATCTCAGTTCCATAGGCAGCAAAAGTATAGTCTCTGAATGATGCAAGAGCTCGAATTTTCTTTGGCAGTTGTGGTCCTGCAATAATATTTTATTGAAAATTGGTGTCATCATTAACATACATATTTTTCAAGGGAGAGCTGAGAGATTTACGAACAAGGAATATCAGGTAACATACTCTCAAGAAAAATATATAAGGTAACAGAAAAAGATGCTCCCCATTGCCTCCTTAATTATTTAAAAGGAATCATTTTCAAAAGAAAATATTCAGAATGAGACTTTTTTTAAAAAAAATATTACTTCTTTTAATTCAGTTTGAATATCTCTATAGTTCAAAGAATCCTAAGCCAACTCCCAAAAGCCAAATAGAAATTCCAAGCTGGTTGACTGGAAGAAAGGTCTGGAAATTGATAATGATATTTTAATTTCTTTTGAAGTGATCAATAGCATATAGGATCTCCTGTTTTCAAGAGATAAAGTAAGCACCTAAAAAAATGTTTAAAATATTTAAATTGAGAAATTATACTTTTATCATTCTTGGAATACAAATAATCAGAATGCCATTACATTGTGATTACTAAAAATAATCGCAAATGTTGTTGACGTTCTATAATCTACCTCTGTTTGTAGTACGGCTACTCACAAATATTACTAGTACAAACAATTTGAACTTCTCGTATGAGAAAATACACCAATCATAAATATATCCATGGAATGCTCAAGCTATCTATAAATCTTATATAAAATGGAATACGTACAACTCTCAGAAAAATAAAACTACAATACCTAGAGAGTGTTGCAGTTAATTGGCCACACATAACTACCAGCTTCATTTTAGGAAGTATATGTGTTAGGCCCTTGCTTCTACATGAGAAGCTTATTTGAGGATGATAGATTAAATCTAGTGTTAATCATCAACAGAACAATCTATTTACAACTGGATAATTTGGACTGTGGTAAAATATATTATGTGAAATCACTCTTTTGAGATGTCAAGGTTGAGTCAAATTTGATCCAAACAAGTGGCAATTTGGCATCTAAACTTGGTAATAATGCATAATAATAACCAAATAATAGACAAAGTTTGAATTTAGGTGTCATATAGCTTTTCATAGTTGTTCCCTTGAAAGTGTGTCCACAATACATGTAAATAAGTATCCAGCTTAAATGCACACATATATGATTTAACCAATTTGATAGACAACACAGAAAAACAGACAATGTTCATAGGACCTCTAGCAAAATGCAAATGAAAAATGAAGGAGATTGCAAGATCCAGAGTGAAATCTAGCTCACATGTCCTAGGGAAAAGATTTCAGATTTCACGACTTTTCTCGAGATCATTGATTAAATTAGAAAATAAACCACAATAAAAATTTCAAGCAGTAAGAATAAGTTTCCACATACAAAAAGTTGAGATGGACTGGAAGCTATAAAGGAAAATTGCTAAAGGGCTCCTTGCAGCTATTAATAAGTAAACAAATGGCTATGTGACAACCAAGTTCAATAACATTTATCCATACAAAGGGAGAGAAAAGGAAAAGGTATAAGAAAATCCACCTGATAAGACCAAATTCAGTTTTGCGCACTGCAAAAGAAATTAGGAAGTGTTAAATAAAATCCACAATGGAGACGGAAAAACAGTATCACAAAGTAAGGGTAGAACTAACTGCATTTATCAGTTACAAGTACTTAGATAAACAAATTACAAGTTTTTTTAATAAAATCAGTATATATAAGTTTATTGTTAACAAGTATGTCTACACCAAAGGAATCATTCACAGTCCAACTATAAGGTTCACATACTGGACTTACATTATCATTAAGAACACACAAAAAGAGAAAATAAAACATCAAACTTAGAGCTGACTCCATACATTTGCGATGGTTCATATATTATGCTTGATTAAGGTACTAAAAATCAAGGTAACATCAAATTTAAGCCCGAAAAAGATCAGCAAGGGAAGCTGTCGTTATGCAGTTGCAAGGATTTTATATAGGTGCAAATTGGACGTTAAAGAACAGTAAACATCGCATCTGAAGACGATCTGAAACAATAGAAAATGAAACTGACGTCGTATATTTGCCAAGATTTCCCGGTGCTGACGGTGACAAACGTCTCGGTACCAAGCCTCTGGACGGAGAATGGGACGCCACTGGCGGTGATATATCCGATCGCCCGGTAAGGCTCGAAAATCCCCATCTGGAGGCGAACTGTTGAGGTGGTGGTGGAGAGGCTCGGTAGCGCTCAAAGGCTTCGGATTCCGGCGACGGATAAGAAATGGACGCAGACGGGGAGTGGCTCAGAGAGATTGGCAGTGGAGAATGCTGGTGGAAGCAATGAGGCCAGGCGGCTTAGGGCGAGCGTGTGGGCGGTGGGAGGCACGGTCGGCAGCACTGCTGCAGTTGGTGTTCGGCAACGGAGAGGGCGGCGGCGGCTTGTGGCGAGACGACGGAGTTGGTTGTCGGCAACGGTGAGGGTTTTAGGGTTTTAGCTGGTCGGGACGAAAGCTGGCAAAAGTGAACCGTTTAAAGGACCGGTTTAGAGTTCTCTTGAAGCCATGTAGGTTTCAGCCGGTCCGGTTTGAAAGAAAATTTGCTCCATAATCATCCATATATGATTTATAAAAGAGAATTATTATATCCTTAATTCATGTGCCTAAGTACTCTAGAATTCTATCATTTTTTAAAAAGAAAATTATTATGTGAGTATTAAGAGAATTTTTAGACATATGAGTTAGGAGGATTTAAATTTTTCTTTTAAAAAAATAATGTACATGTAACATTTTTAATTGATTAATTAAAAATATTTAATATATTTAGTTGTAAGGTACTTAAAATGATATCTAGCCTTATATACTTGTTGTCCTTTTAAAATAATGAATATTTACGTGATTTCCCAATTTAAATTTTTTATTCAAATTTTTATATTTTCTTAATTAACCGTAACGTAGAATTCGACTAAATGACCACCAAGTGTAGCACACTGTATTATTATACGGTAAATATTCTTTTAAGAGATTAATAAGGGTACATAGCAAACTATTATGCATCATATGTGATGTAATATGTGATTCATTGATTTAAAAATTAATGATCAAATTTTATTTAATAGGTCAGATCATTAAAAAAAAATAATTATTAATTTTTAAATTAATAAATCAAATCGTACCACGCATAAGATGCATAATAAATTACTATGCACTCTCATTTTTCTCTTTTTTTTTAAATAATATATTTAGGTAATTAGTTAGCTTCTTATAATTTTAATATAATGAATTTGTTTGCAGTTCATGCAATGTTCATCCACGTTTTCTATATAACTTATTAAATGAATGATTATAGATATGACAATGCATCCAAAACGTAAAAAAAATAATATTAAATTAAGTATATGTGTATATTAGCCTATTAGATTAAATTGAGTTTGCTTCAAAAAAATTTGCGAGTTGATTATTTTTACTGAAAAACTAACATAAAGTGTAGTCAAAACAAATATTAATTATGGGTCAAGGTAGTTTTTAAGTAGGGGTGTTCACGAGTCAGGTTAAATCTGATCCAAATTCAAATCTGAATCGACCAGATCAAAAGATAGTTTTTTAAGTAGAGGTGTTTGCTAGTCAGGTTGAACCTGATCCAAATCTAAATTCGAACCGATCTGATTAACTTTGATTGGATCAATTTAGGACATGATGTTTTTGCCGTGCGAATCATGTCTAATACATTTAGACCAAATTATTTATTAATCAATTTTAAAAATATTTTTATTTATTAAAAAAATATTATTCAACTTTTAAAAAATATTTTAGAAAGGAATGGTAATGTAATCTCCATATATTTTGTCCAATTTTTTCTTTACTTTTACTTTATTATTTATATAAAATAATATATATTTGAAAAAATCAATTAAGGGTATTATAGTATTTTTTTGTTTAATAAATTAACTTGTGATTTATGTTATTAGTACTTACTAAAATATTATAATATGATATTATCAATTATTTATAAAATAATTGTTGATATGTCTTGAATCTGAATCTAGTTATAAACACATATGTGCTCCTTGTGCATCATAATCGTTCGAATAATTGGGACGGCGAAGTCGCACGTCCCGTATGAAAGTTTTTGTTTCTTATTTTATATTATTATTTTTTAATATTTTTTTTATTTACTTATATGAGTCTTACATATTGGACGTCAGCTCACGGGAGATTTTCCTCCTATGCATCTAGGTCCGCAGACATACATAACCAGGTGATGATGATGATGATGATGATGATGATGATGATGATGATGGTGTGGACGACGTTGATGTTCATGACAATATAAAATGATTGCACACAATTTGAAGTAGGTCTAGCTACATATAAATTAATAGACTTGTAATAGAAAGTATTTAACCTTAGTCCTTATTTATATGATTAAGTTTTTCGCAATGTAAAATTTTAATTTACGTAATTTTTTGCTTGTGTACAAGTTATTGATCACACAAAAGTTCAAAATTAAGTTACTACTACTAATTTGGATGAACTTTGTATCGAGACTTACTACTATTATGTCCTCGCGGGCGAGAGAGCAACTCTTCCAATCAAGCTCGGTGAGTTCTGAACTAAGTAATGTTTGATGGCAAAAGGTAATTCAGTCAATTCAAAGAACATTTTTATTTATTTTATAAAAAGAATTTCGGGTCCTTTAGTGGCGATATAATATATGAGCAACTACAACCTCTTAATCAATTTATTAAAAAGTTTTGGAACCTCTCAGAACGGTACACATAATAATTATAATAATTTTTTAAAGTGATTAAAATATGAGAGTGTTAGGAGGATTTTTATTTCTCATAATATATACGGTTTTGTGACGATAAGGGTAATTCAGTCAGTTAAATGGACATTTTTACTTATCTATAAATAAAAAAACTTCCTGGGCCTCTCAGCGGTGGAAATGTTTCAATGCTGTCATAATCAGACAAACATAAAAAAGTGGTATGTCTCGATCACTAGTTGCGTCATGCGAGACCATTTAATATCGATCGATTTTTTAATGGACAAAATTTATATGAGTACATCTTCAATTTTGTCTTTTACGTATTCATTTTCGATTTTTAATTTGTTAAAAGTAGCTTGTGAATTAACTAAATGCAGTTAGCTTCTATGGTTAACGGGATCCGAATTTAAATTGAAAGTTCACTATTAAGGTTTGAAAGTTTGAAAAACAACTAAGTTGCTAATAATAAATTTTAGATAGTGTTTCATAGAAGTTTATAATAACTTAAATTATATGTGAAAAAATAAAAACCTCACGTACCATGACCCCAAATATACTTTTATCGAATTTAATATTTATTATTATATATATAATCTATTAATTGCATTCACAAATATAAATTTATGATTAAAAGTATTTACAATGTCATGACATAACATCTTTAATAAATTTATTTGGAAAACAATAAAAGTGTAATGCATCACTTTGCTAAGACAATGTTAAATATATTTCTAATAATCAAATATTAAAAATATAAACTATAATTTATTATTAAATTATTCATATAAAAATATACTATGTATAATATAATTTAAATTCTAAATGTTTTACTATAGAGAAACATTCCACCGTAGAGACTTAACCTCTTCACAGATAAAATAAAGAATAAAATAATAACAAACCTTCTAACCCTGTTTGGGATAACAATAAGAAAAAAGAGAATTAAGAGGAATATTTCTTTTTAATTCTTGTGAGAAGAATAAGAGGGAAATATTCTTTTGAAGATGTTCTAGTGATGTGTTTGGATGAATTAATTGGTATTGTAAGAATTAAAGTTAAATAGTGCTTGATTTAAGTGAGAACAAATAAATTTAATATTTTATTATATATTTTTATTAAATGTAATTTGGTATATATATTAAAGTATTAATTAAAATTAATTAATATATTATAATTATTAGTTGTAATTAATTAATTTAATTCTAATTATTTTTATACAGATTAATATATAATTATTATTTTTTATTTATAATAAATTATTAATTGCTAAATAATTATAATATTATGATAATTAACTAATACTTGCAAAAATTTGTTAATATTTGTCGATATTATATTTTTAATAATATATTATTATCTGATAAATAATTAAATGCACAATTATTATTGTTTTATGAAATTATATTTATTTATTATTCATCTATAATGTCACACTTTTCTGCAAAATTTATAAGATACTAAAAACTTAATTAATTATGATTAATCATATAATTATGAATATGAATTAATTTAATAAAGTAAGTTAAAAAAATTGGTGGCACAAAAAAATTAGATAGTGTCTAATTAAAATATTAACTACTAAATAATTATGATATTATATTAATTAATTAATGCTTGTAAGACTAATTAATATTTATCGTTGTTCTATTTATATTAAAATCACCTAATAATTAATTAAATATTAAATATTAATATTTATGAAATTATATTTATTTTTTATTCATTTATAATGTCTCACTTTTGTGCATAATTTGTAAAATACCAAAAAAAATTAATTATCGTTAATAATATAATTATAAATATAATATAATTTAATAAAATAAATTTTGTGTAAAATTATTGGCAACAAAAAATTGTTCTTGTCATTAGTAAGAATAAATTATTCTTATTTTAAGAATTAAAATAGGTAGTTTAATTAACTTTAAGATGATTTCACTATTTAGTAAAATTTGATTGTTTTTGAGGTGTTTGAATAAAAAAGTTAGAATAAGAAAATTATTCTCCTCTAATTTTCAGGTCCAGAAAGTCCAACCAATTCGGAAGAAATTTATTTCGTGATACCACATTTCTCAATTACTTTTGCATAAGTTCTAAATTTATCGTTTAATACATATTTATACATTTATTTTAGATAATGTAAATTATCGTGTCATTCTAGGCAGGGATGTCGCAACGGGATATTTTTCCAATTTTTTATGTATTAAATATTTTTATAAGATTTAATATCTATAAAACACTTCTCACTTGATGCTTAATAAAATAATATTGAATATATCTTAATTATTTATTTTATAATTAAGATTAAATTTATAAATTACGATTGTTTATTAATTTTATTATTCATCATTGATTATAGATTAGATAGTTTAGTAAGTATATTAAATTTAATTTTATATGTTAATAAATAAAAAAGGAAAAAAATATAATATAAATATATTAAAATCGACAATGCTATGTAGTACAAAATGTTGGACACATAGACCACCTTAAGAAATATCTTCTTGTAAATTAAACTTGAAGTAAGAAAATTTATGATATGCAAAAGATGCAATAAAGGATCATATTATGCTCTTCATAAAAAAAGTATTTTCTTGTAACCTAATTTCATCACTTTCAATATTTTGGAATTTTCTATAAAAAATAAATTCATATTGACCAGAAAATAAGTTATTTTAAAAAAAATATTTTAGAATAATTTATAAACTATTTTTTATTATCATCTTAGTACTATAATTTTTTGTTGATAATGTGAGTGCTATAGTTATTCGCACAATTTTCACCCACCATGTCTGGTTAAATAATTTTATTTTATATTTCTAAGATATTTTTTTCTATTTTAAAATCATAAACATAAAGAAATATTTTCCTTAAATTTATTTATTTTTATTAAAAATAAAGGGAGGATGTTATTAAATAATTGGTGGACTAATTTTAAACTTAAGAAATTAATTGTGAAATGAAGTATGATAAATCCACCCTAACCACTATTATTACCTCATGCCAGCCAAAAGACACTTCAGTCCACACGACACCGCCTCCCTTCCTCAAAATCTAAACAAACTTATTTTTTTTATTAAAAATGCTATTAAATTCTCATCAAAACTCGGTGGCCGTCGTCGTCTTAAAACCCCCAAATTCTTCCGACCAAACCAACATCCGATTCCATCCTCATAAAACCGGAGGAGAGAGAAAGTGAGGTAATTATTATTGTCCTTTCTCTTTCTCTCTCCTCCTCTTGATTTCCCGATTCCGGCAAATCCTTTGCGGCGTCTGCGTATTATGGACGCAGTTCTGTGCGACGAGCTGCTGCAAGAGATCCTTAGCCGCCTCCCGCCGGCCGCCGCCGCCGCCGTCTCCCTCGTCTCCAAGCGCTGGCTCGCCCTCCTCCGCTCCTCCACCTCCTCGCTCCGCGTCCACGTTCCGCCCCCTGCTTCAGACGTGACCCTCTCTTCCATCCTCGCCCACTACCCTTACCTCGTCGACCTCACCGTCTCCGCCGCCGCCGACAGCTACCCGCCGCCGCCTTCCGCAGATGCTCTCGTCTTCCTCGTTTCCGCCGCCCCTTTCGCCGCCCGACTCACCCGCCTCCGTCTCGTTCCGGACTCCCCGCTGTCCTCCGCGGCGATCCTCTCCTGTGTCCCGTCCTTCCCCCGCCTCGCTTACCTCCAGGTCACCTCCGTCTCCCACCGCTCCCTGTCCCTCCGCTGGCTCGCCGCCTTGCCCGCCCTCAAGTCCCTCTCCCTCCTCTTCTCCCGCCCCAAGTCCGGCGACCAGCTCTGCGAGTTCGATCGTGTCGACGGTGAGGACGACGGTGGCGAACATCGGATGATACCCGCCTTACCCCTCGAGAGACTGTCTTTGGCTGGAATCCGCGCGTCGGACGTCGGGTTCTCTTGGCTGTGGCGCCGCTGCGGCAACCTCCGCTGGCTCCAGCTGCGTGCCTGCGAAGGCACCGGCGACGGCGATTCCTCCGAGGGCGGCTCCTTCGCGCACTGCCTTCACGACGGCCTTCTCGGCCTCGAGCTGCGAACCTGCCGCAGCATCGCTGACCGCGTCCTGCTCCGCGCCGCGGACCGCTGCCACGGCCTCGCCTCTCTCCTCCTCTACGACGGCGGCAGCCACGACGCCCTCAGCTACTTCATCCACCGGCGTGGGGACTTCCTCCGCACCCTCGATCTCCGCCTGCCCCTCGACCTCCACAACGATCACCTCCTCGCCATCGCCGCCGCCTGCCCCTCGACCTCCACAACGATCACCTCCAACGGCGGCGGGCACGGCAACCTGGTGGCGCTGCGGCTGCAGAGCTGCTGCCTCGTCACCGGTGAGGGGCTGCGGTCCCTCGTTAAAGCTCCCGCAGGCGCGGCCATTGAGGAGCTCGCCCTGGTGAACTGTGATGTCGTGGAGCGGGAGCCCGGGCTGCTCACCTTCCTCAGCCAAAGCATGCACCGACTCCGGCGGCTGGACTTGTCGCACAACGAGATGCTGACGGATAAAGAAGCCGGCGCAATGTTGGCGTCCTGTAAGAACCTGGTGGAGATCAAACTCCGAGGGTGCAGAGCTCTGACAGGAGCCTTCGTTGCGTCCTTGCTCAAGTACTGTGGCTGCAGGATGGAGGTCCTGGATCTTGTCCGGTGCCCAGGGATCAGTGCAGATGCTGTCGAAACCATTGCTGTAAACGCTCCTCGATTGAGCCACATTATGGTGGAGGACAGCAAGGTGACAGAAGCAGCGAGGACATGGCTGTCCAAGCGAGCTGTTCGAATCGACCTGGAGCTGTTCGAATCGATCTGATCAGTAATAATTCAGCTGAGCACTAAACACGAAGAGGTAAACTGAACCATCCATGGAGTTATCATTTTATATACGTACATACATACATATGAACAATACTCATAAATGTTAATATGCTGTAAACTAAATAAGTACCCAACTGTACATATATGTATATAATCTGTAATTTTATATGTTTGAGATGGATTCATATATGCATGAGACTGTTTGATTTGGGGTTGTTTGCATCAGAGAACAGATGGATCAAGATATATGATCCTTCTTCTTCTCTCAGCTGTTTTCTGAATTGTCGGCTATGTGATCCATCTTTGCTTCATCATTTCTAAGACAATGTAGTTTAGAAATTTGTGGAGCTCCATGATCTCTGAAAACATATCTTCAATAGGGCTAAACAAAGATTTATCATTGATGCTTTTATGTCTTCACTGCAATCATATCGGATTAGTCTGGTGTCTGAAGATTGGTGCCTGAAAATTGATGGATTTTCGACTGAAAAAAATATTAAGATCGGATGAAGAGATTTTCTAGATCATATAAATTAAATCTTATGATAGAAAAACTTGTGATTATCATGTATAACACTGGAAAATCTTTGCTTCAAATAGTTGCTATTGGCTCAAAATAGTTTAACACCACAATAAATTGATTCAATTACTCCGTTGACACCCAAAAAATATCCAAAATAATATCCTGACATTGAAATTAAGAGCTTAAAAAATCTAAAATCTGATTTTTTTTTCTTAAAATTGACCGAAAAATTCGATTAAAGTATTTAGATTTTCCTGAAAAAAAAGCCGGTGGATCCTTACATGTTTAAAATGATCTAAACAGATATCTATTTTTTTACTTGATGTGAAAAATTACTCATTTATATGTTGATATAAAAAAACCCTTCCATTGTGAGACTATCAAATAAATTATTATTTCATATTTACTCTAAATATGTATTTAATAAAATGATAGCATTCAAGAAAATTGTACTCTACTCATGTGAGTATTGACATTCATCCCTCATTGAAAAAGCAATGAAAAAGCTTCTAGACTAAATCAAGGAATGCACGACCCAACATCAAGTAGTAATCAAATTTTAAATACTTTTGTAGACGTGTATAATTTCTCTTTCGCTTCTAGCATGGATAAAAATATAAACAAATAGTTCGCACTTGCTTTAACACAAGGTGACACGTGTACATTTGATGTTCATCACCTTAAATAATGTCTAAACATGATTAAAAGAACAAATATATGATTTCCAATATGCTTGCTAATGTTGTAACTAGATTTAATCTATTCAAATCATAAGTAATTCGAGCTTCTCTAAAATAATTTTCATTGGGATATTATCATATTTGAAGACTCGATCCTTATAAAATGAAATATTTTGGGAACTACAGGAAATTGGGGATTCGTTTGGAGAAGAATTCCCTTTAGCACTAAAGAAAAATAGCATGATCTGAACTCAATGAAAGATGAAGGTAACAATTGATGAAGCAAACAACGCGTTTGACGAGTAAATATATAATTCACTGGTAGCTTGCTTCAAAAACTGTCATAAGACTCCACGATGATCTCACCCCACACTTTGAAATTATTTATAATGACTTGTTTTTTGAGTTGTACACAGGACACAAGCGTGTCAAAGTTTGTGTATACTAAATAAATTTATTTATGAAACATTAGCATATCTTTTTTACTTTTAAGGCAAAAACATTAAAATCCACTGATCATAAAGTTTGATATTAATTACTATTAGTAGTAACATCATCATTATCGCCATATATCTTATGTATCCTAATTGATACAAATAATAATAAAGTGCCGTTGATGGGTTCAAAGCTTTGAACTATTATTTCCCCCTTTTTTTATACATTAGGCTTGTAAAGTATAATATGTTACATTTTTTTCTGTTAAATTAATAAAAATGATTTAAGAGTGTATATTGAGTATATAATCTATATGACTTTATACGTCATCAAGTTTATATTTCATATGATATTATGTTATTTTCACCTATTTCACTTACCCAAACTCGACTTTAGAAGTATCAACACTTGATATAATTTTCTTCTCAATGCTGTCAATAATGGAATACGTTTACGAAGACTTCACGAGCTGTATTTTTCCGATATTTGTCTCAGTCCAATATCTTCGTCTATCAAACTCCGTTTGAGTCAAGAGTAAAAACTTTTGACCCATCAAATTACTATTATTATTTGAGAAAAATATGTAATGCCTCCAAGCCCACATAGAAAAATTAAACAAGGCATGATCAAAAGGTCCAATAGAAAAAAAATACTAAAGGTAAATAAATTGGGAGTCTATATGTCTCTCAATAATAAACAGTTCAATATCTTAGCAGATGATCACATAATTCAATTATTCAAAATAGATAGATCTAATGATAAAAAAGATTTCAAAGACATCTATGTGTAGACAAGATCCATCACGAGCTTCATTTATCGCACACCACCAGCATCAGAAATCCACCACAACCTAATTACTTGTGAGATTCAACACAGGAAAAATAATATCCCATGAGCATAAAACGCTCAATATGTAAGGCAATAAGTATGTAAGATAAGTAATAACCATTAGCATGAATAAGAATATCAAGATGATATTAAATCAGGCTTGTGTACTATAATATTATAATTGGTAAAATAATATAATCTAAGTATGCCAAGTATAAAGGTATGGTTATACTATCTTGGAACAATATCAAGGATTCATACCTACCATCTACCCTAGAACAACATCAGGTAAAATCATTCTTGTCGTGGGACATGAGAAATAAATCTACCCTGGAACAACATTAGGGAAATAACAATATGCTGGAACAACATCATGTCCTGAAATAATATGAGAACACAGATAGAGTAATTCATATAGTGGAACAACATCATGATTATACCTCTGCCCTGGAATAGCATCAAGACATAATGAAATACAAGGTCCATATATTAGTGTAAGTACTTTAATATGAATCACTTTAAAAATCTTAGATCTTATCGTTTAGATGACTTTGGGATAATTTAACTAATCGCTCATGAGTCTTCCAGGTACATCGACTGTCAATGGTGATGCATTAACCACGACCAATGCCCTAAAAGGGGAAGTTGCACGTGAATCCTCTTCGTTGAATAATGAGAGCAGGCTGAACAATAGAAACCAGGTAGCAGTCACGCTACCCGCCCTATCTTATTAACTTTGGCGGCTCCTAAACAATAGTCAGCGTACTATTCGTGTTATTAATCTTACACCCTTACCTCAACAAGGTCCTTAGATTTTTTCTATATTTAAATCAAAGATTTGAGTTCTGTCTGCTGAGTCTAGGACGCAGACCGTGTGGTCAAAATACGGCCTGTGTCCCATCGGGTCAACACGGGCCGCGTCAGGATGACGCGGGCCATGTGGTGCATAGGATTTTTGTCGCCACTGCGCTTGCGTTCGCCTTATCGCGCTCTGCACCGCCGTACGCGCTCCACATCCGCCCGACACTCCCCGCGTCCGCCTTGCGTCTTCTGAGCCGCATCGCTCGTGCGTCATCCGCCGTGTCCCGCACCATCATCCGTGCTTCGCCTGCCACTCGTCGTGTTTCGCCATGTGTCATGTCGTCCGTCGCGCACAGCGGCACGTGTCGTCTCAGACCGCGTCGCCAGTTGTTGTCCTGCACACACCGCATTGTCCGCCGCGGGCCGTGTTCGCCTGCTGCGTTCTTGCCATCTGACGTGCCCTGCATGCGTGTTCATTACTTTGGAAGCGCACCGCGCTGCCAAGCGCGCACAGCGCTTAGCGCGCTAGGTCACAAGCAGCGCCACCATACACGCATAACGCCTGGCGCGCTTGTTCGCGTCTTCTACGCTTAGCGCCTGGCGCGTGCTCGGCCGCGCACCGTGCCGACCGACTGCGCACGCTGCCCAGATCGGACCGCGCGTCTAACCGACGCGGCCTATGTCGTATCGACACGGTCCGTTTCGTGAGAGATCGACTCCTCCCATACAAGTCATACAATATAGATCTCTAAAAAAGAACGAAGGAAAAGATCCAAGAAAACATGCATGATCTATCATATCATCTTATGTACAAGGAATTCGCCTGATAACATACCTTTGAATTCGTCGAGGTTTGTCATAATCTTTCGGGAATGTTCTCTCCATCGTTTCTCTTGTTGAGACGAAGGATCTTCCTCTCTTAGGCCGAATAAAATTCATGAGATGAGAGAAAAGAAGAAGAAGAATGAACATGAGGGAGAGGAGGAAGAATCTATCTTACTTAGGGCCGACCACATAATTTTAGAATAATAAAAATATGTGGCACATGTCTAGGTGGTATTTGTAATACAAATGTCCATGTTTATTAGGCAACCACTGAATCTTTCAAATTTAAATAAATTTTGAACTTTGAAATAACTAGGATTCTGATTTTTATTTTCTAATTATGAAGATATTTTTGTGGAGATAAAATATGAGGAGATGAAATCTGAGAGGATTTAAATTTGAATTCGATTGTAGAAATATTTTTGAAATGAAAGGATCCGGGGAGTTACAAAATAAACATGTAATGCACTTGTATAAAAAAAGTGTTCATATTTTTATTTATGTGAACAATGTTCGTATTATTTTATATACAAAGTATCATTATCTTACAATTTATTATGCGCGTTACATTAAAAATATACTATACGTGAATTCATTATTATTATATAGATGGAAATCGATTATATTATATATCTTAAACATATAACGTATTATGTTATAACATATGCAAACTTAATAGTCATTACATATCAGGGATAAGCATGAACATATTGAAACTGAATCTATTCAACCAAAAACAACTAAGTTTAACTCTCTCGTTTTGATCAAGCGATATTTGAATCTGATTTTAGATTATAAGTTTCTATCTCGGTAAAATCGAGTTTGAACCTTCGATTTGCTCTGCCTAATGCTGGGATCCCGTTGTAGTCAATTTTTTTAACTAATGGGATATTCGATTTAGCTTATAAACATAAATAAATACATCAATTTCCAAAAATATATATGTTTGAGAATAAAATTCTTCAACTATAAGTTGTTAGTACGAAAACTTAGAAGTCGAGAATAATACACTTACTTATTTTTGGAGATTATTAATTTATTTTATTTAACTAGCTACATTACTCTTTTACTCTTATTATTTAAAATAATATCTTGATATAATAACTCTTTGTTTCTTATTTTCTATTCTAGTTTATTTTAGCATCCTTTCATTTTCTATAAAATTTAAAAAACAAAATTGTTTTAAAATAAATAAATAAATAAATAAATAAGTGTAGATGTTATAAATATAATGTTAAATCAAATTATTAAAGTTATTATTTAATTTTTTGTAATATATTTAAGCTAACTTTAACTCTAGGGATATCATAATTATTATTTTTCCTAACAAATATTGCAAGTGTTTATTATTATTTTTATTGGTATTTTTATTCAAATATATAGTTTATTATTATTTTTGAAAATAAATTTTAACACTCATAATAAATTTATCAGATATTTTTTATTAGCTAAGGGAAATGGGCCTAAATTTTTGTAATAATGCTTAATGAGCTTGCCAAGTCTTTGTTGCACCAATGAGGCGGAGGTTGTACTGCAGCAGCACCGCCGCTGCAGCCGCCCAACTCTTCGGGAGCCAAATCCAAAACCACCACATCAACGCCCTGCTCACGTCCTCCAACGCCTCCCACAGGCCAAACCCGGCGCACGCCAAGCAAATCCACGCCCACCTCGTCGCCGCCGGCCGCCTCCCCCTCCCGCTCCTCCACACCCAGCTCATCAACCTCTACGCCCGCTGCGGCCTGCTCGACCACGCCCTCCTCACCTT